>JAECZO010000030.1:0-246264 GCA_019188245.1 Novymonas esmeraldas | reverse complement strand
TCCCCCCCCCCCCCCCCACACACACACACACTCCTTGTCCGTACACGTCTCAGACTTCTGCACGCGTCATTCTTCTTCTCCGTTCTCTGCCTCGCCTGTTCACGTTGTAGATCCCCTTGCCTCCCTCTCTTGTCACCACTCGACCTCACACGGGAAGATGCTCCGGTTCGTGCCTCGTCGTCTCGCCATCGGCGCGTACGCCATGTTCATGATTGAGCAGAAGAACAACCCGAAGCTGAAGGGCCTCAAGATCGGAGACCGCGGCAAGACCACGTCCAAGCTGTACAAGGCACTGAGCTCCAGCGACAAGGCCGCGCTGGACAAGCGCGCCGCTGCATACACCTCCTTCAAGCGCGGTGGCGGCGGCGCCCCGAAGAAGACCCCGAAGAAGAGCGCGACGCGCGCCCCGTCGGCCTATGCGCAGTTTGTCCAGGCAAACATCGGGCGCTTTGAGAAGCTGCCCCACCGCGACCGCATGAAGGCTGTGGCGAAGCTGTGGAAGCAGCAGCAGGGGAGCCGCGCCACGAAGTGAATCGAGCAGGAAGGGAAGGAGGGAAGGCGGTGGCAGGGGCACACAGCTCGGTGACTCCGATGGCGAGAGGGAGGCGCGTAGAGCGGAGAGGGAGGAAGCACTAGCTGCGCGAGGCCGGAGACTGCGGCGCACCCTCGTCGGAGGGGGTGGGCAGCAGCAGTCTTCTTCACCGATGGCGGAACAGTGCGTTGGGGTGACGTTATCTTCACCGGAGAGCCAGTGTGAGACGCCAAAGGATGGGAAGGGCTGTACGAAGAGGGAGATGGCGGCCCAGGACGCCGGCACATGTCCGTGCATCTCAGCTCTGTGTCACCGCGAGCACAAAGGAGGTTCTTTCAGGCGTGCAACGTGATGTCCATGCGGCATGCCCTCTCTCCTTCCTTCCCTCCCTCCCTCCCTCCCTCCCTCCCTCTCTCGCTACCCCGGCCACACGCATTCACACACACATACACGCACACGCGCTCGCATGCTTCTCCGCTCTTTGATGAGTTGGTTCGGGCCATGTAGGTGCGCTTTCCAGACTTCCGTTTCTGCGTTGTGATCACCGAGCCTTTTTTGTTTTCTTCTCCCATCTCTGTTGCATGCGCTGTCTACTGTCCAAAATCCATAGATGCTGTGTACACCATCCCCCTGTGCACACTCACAGTGGCGAGTCTTTCCCACTGCGTGTGAACACGGTGTACCGTTTCCAATGTTGTGGGTGACTTCCTTTTTTGTTTTTCTGTGACCTGTCTTTTTTTTTTTCTGTGTGTGTGTACTTGTTCTGCGGCATACCAGGAGTGGAGGGGGGGGGGAACGGAGGTATGGTAGACGTGAACGCCAGCCATTTTTTTTTTTTTTTTTTTTAACGTCAGGATTCGTGGTAGAGGCGCACTTTATGGGAGAGGTGCGGCTGCGTGTCCTACGCGTCGACAATGCCACAGAGCGCGACGCAGGACACACACACACGCACACACACACAGTCCTCCCCGCGCTGTGGTGAGCGACGGTGACGGCGGCTCCACTGCACAGTCGATGACTGCAACCTCGACAGTTTCTTGAAAGGGAAAGAAGAGCCAGGCGTTCCTATGTGTGTGTGTTGCCGCCAGTCTCGTCCTCCCTCACCCTCACACTCTACCCAAGATACTCCCTCCCTTCCCCCCTCCCTCCCTATCCACACTCCGCCTTCGCGTCTCTCCATCGTCGCTCCATCGCATCAGGTGTCGTGGGTTGCTGTTCTTGTTTTCTCATCTTCGTTAGAGCACACCGGTCACTTCCCAGAACACTTCCAAAAAAAAGAAAAGCGAAGGCACCCTCGAGACAGATTCCGAGCCCACAAGTGTCACGTACACCTGCGCTGTGTGTCTCTCTGCGCGCGTGTGTGCAAGTGTGTGTGTGTCCGTTTGCGTGTTGGGTCGAGAAGGAGGAAGAAACACGAGTTGCCGACCAGGCTGAAGAGCGTCATGTACGCAGGGAGAGGCGGTGACGGTGGGGACGAAGCGCAGCGTGGATCACACTCCCTCTGCCCTACTCTGTTTCTCTCTCTCTTTGTGGTGCGTGTTTGTGTGTCCGCCACACGCGTCAGCGCTTCAGCGCCGACCACAGCGCACCGCATCCTCTCTGTGCCTCTCTCCCCCCACTTCACCAGCTTGATGCGTCTCTGTACACGCAAGATGCTCTCTGCAGAGCCGTCTCTCCCAACTTCCTCCTCCACCGCCCTACCTTCCGACGTGTCACCATGATTATGCACAGGCGTCCAGTGCGTACAAGCGCAGAACTCGCCTCCCTCAGACGTACCCCACTGACACACATACACGCCCCCTCCTCCTCCTCCCGCTGCTACACAGAGCATCCATAGACACAGTTCTAGAACAAGCATAGAGACACAATCCTCTTTTTTTTTTTTCAAAATTCTTGTGTGCGTGTGTGTGTGTCCTCTCGTACTCCTTGGTCGTCATCGGCAAGACGCGGTCTCCGCCACAGCCTGTGCCGAGGAGGAGGGTACACGGCACCGTCTTCCCTTTCCCCCCTCCCTCCCTCCTCGTTGGGTAGAGGAGTTCAGTGAGAGGGGCGGTGGTGGTGGTGGTCCAAGCAGCGCGACCCCAGCTCCGCCATACCGGCGTTGATACCCCGCGGTGGGAGACCGCCTTTGATCGTCGCCTTCAAGATGCTGCGCCGCTCTCTCCTACGACGCACCACCGTCCGCGGTAAGGTGTTTGAGATCTTCTGCCGTGAACAGTTGCTCACGAATAGGGCCCTTCGCCACCTCACGCAGGCGGAGCGGCGCAAGAGCATGTCACAGCTGTTCAAGGAGCTGTCGGAGGACCGGCTCGGCGAACTGAAGCAGCAGGCGTCGATCGAGCTGCTGCGCCAGGCGGCGCTCGAGCGCGCGGCCGCCTTCTTCAAGCCGCTCACGCCATACGAGTTCTTCTGCCGCGAGCAGATGGACAACCCCGCCATCGCAGATGCGAACCCGCGCGATCGGGAGAAGAAGCTGCTCCAGATTTACGAGTCGCTGCCGGAGAAGGCCAGAGAGGCGGTCGAGCAGCGCGCTGAGCAGTACAACACCGCCCACTCCAAGAAGTCGACCTCGTCTGCGCTACCGGTGGTTCCGGTGGAACGGAGGAAGAAGGTGGCCGCCACACCGCCGCGCTCCCGGTCGGGTGGCAGGACAGCCAAGAAGAAGAAAACAACAAAGTCCAAGAGTACGGCGGCTGTGGCAGCCACCACGAACTCGTCCTCGCCGTCGAAGGACGAAGACGGCAAGAAGAAGTCGAAGAAGAAGGGGTCGCCGTATGCCATCTTTGTGCGTGAGCAGATGGCGTCTCTGCGCAACTTGGCACCCAAGGAGCGGATGCGCGCTATTGGAGAGCGGTGGCGCTCGCTGACGACCGAGGAGCGGCAGCGACGGCTGGAGGCGGGGAGGGCGAAGCTGGCGGCGGAGGCGCTTCCGTCCTCACCAGCGGCGGCGGCGGCCGAGGCGGAACCAGAAGCGCAAAGCTCACCGCCGACACCCGAGACAGTGGTGCCGCCCTCTGCCATGCCAGTGACGGCGTCTACGCAATCCATCGACACCCCACGGACACGCGCGCCACCGTCCACACCGAGCACTCCCGTCACGGCACCACCGTCTCCGACGACGCAGCCGCCACCAGCGAAGCCAACGTGGGCGAGTCGCATCGCAGCGGCGGTCTCGTCGCCGTCCCCGCCTACGAGTAGCTCTCACTCCCGCCCGAAGTAGTGCCATCACGTCCGCCTCAGGCAGAGGAAGCGGTTGTGCACTCACACGTGCATGTCTGCACGTGTGACAGCTTCCCGTCGTTGCTGTTGTTGTTTTGTCGTTCTTACCGTAGCGTTTCGCCTGCACACTCACAGTAGTAAGTGTCCATACACCCACGTATTTCTGTGCGTGTGAGTGAATGTGTGAGTGTAGGTGTGTGTGCGTGTGTGTGCGTGTGTGTGCAGGTGTTACTCCTTCGACTTGCTGTCTTGCTGTTTCCCCTGTCCCCTCGCTCGCCTCTTCTCCATTTTTTGTTTGTTTGTTTGTTTCTTGCCCGCTGTGTGGCGCCTCCTTGTGGGCCTGTGGCCCATGTGCATCGTGAGCGACCGAAGTCTCCTCTCTCTCTCGATCATCACCTTCAACGCACCTCAACTAGGCAGACCGATTACGAGAGGTTCATCACCGCCTCGGCTGTTGTGTGTACCGGTGTTGACGATCGAGTCCACTCCACCAACCAACAGAGCACTCCACCTCTCGATGTTTGCTGCACCAGGTTGTAGCCCCCCCCACTCGTGATCCCCGCAGCCTCGTACTGCACCGCACTCCCACATTGGTTCCTCTGCGGCTCTCCTTCTCCCTTTTTTTTTGCTTCTCGCCCCATCACCCTTGCCACACACACTGTTTCACATCCGTCCCCCTCCACCCTTTCCTCCACACACACACACACACACACGCAGATCACGCTCTCTCGCTCTCGCTCTCTCGCTCTCTCGCTCTCGCACTTGCTCTCTTTTTTTTTTTCTGTTTTCAATCGTCGCCCGCTCCGAGAACAAGCTCCACCCTGCGCTCTGCCTTCCTCTGCCAGTCGCGCACTTCACTCCACCCACTTCTTCATTTCCTCGCCTTCACATTTCACACCTCGTCTTTTTTCCCTTGTTGCATCTATTTGCGCCTCACTTGACCTCCGTCGTACCTCGCCACTGTCCACTGTCTCGTTCGCTCGGTGTCCCTGAGACGTTGACGTGGACTTCTTTTTTTTTCTTTGTTGTTGTTCTCTCTCTTCGTGGCTGGTCACATCTTTTCCAGTGACAGTCTCTTCCCGCACACACAAACTTGACGTTTCCCCACATCGACACCGAATCATGCACTGCTTCTCGAAGAAGTCCACTGCCGCCAAGGAGGGCAACGGCGCTCAGCCCCACGCCGGTGCTGGCGCCGGCGCCAGCTCCTCCAAGAAGGACCCCATCAAGTCCTCTAACCACTTCATCGAGGCCATCTCGAAGCGCCGCTCCATCTACAGCATCAACAACAAGCTCCCGAAGAGCAACAAGGAGATCACCAAGATTGTGAAGGACACCATTCGCCAGTGCCCGTCTTCCTTCAACGTGCAGAGCTCGCGCGCCGTGATCCTGTTCGGCGCCGAGCATGCCAAGGTGTGGGACGTCGTCAAGGCGGCGCTCAAGAAGGTGACGAGCGAGGAGCAGTACGCGCAGAGCGAGATCAAGGTGAACAACTGCTTCGCGGTCGGCGCCGGCACCATCCTCTTCTACGAGGACCGTACCGCCATCAGTGGCCAGCAGGAGCAGTTCCCCACGTACGCTGCCAACTTTCCCGTGTGGTCGCAGCACTCGTCCGCGATTGCGCAGTTCGCCGTGTGGTCGGCGCTTGCTCAGGACGGCATTGGCGCGACGCTGCAGCACTACAACGAGCTCATCGAGGCGGACCTGCGCCCCGTCTTTGACATCCCCGACGACTGGCAGCTTGTGGCGCAGATGCCCTTCGGCGGTGTCGCGAAGCCGGCGGATGCGAAGACGTTCATTCCGGACGACACGCGCTTCCAGGTGTACGGCCAGTAGCTGTGACAGCAGTTTTGCAGATGAGTCCCACTCCTCCCTCTCCTTGCTAGCCACGCGGTGTCACAGTGCCACTTGCTCCCAACTGCTCCACCTTTCGCTGTTCACCCTCCGTGTGTGTGTGTGCCGTTTCTCTTCAAGGATGTCAATACCTCGACCGTGAGCGCACTGGTTGTCCAGCTCTCACTGCGTCGCCCAGCTTCTCCGCCTCCGCTCTTCTTCCTCCTCCTCCGTTCTCTCCCCCCTTTTTCTGTTGTCGTCTTCGTCCCACGCATCATAGACACGTGAGGGACGCTGCTGTCACTCAGTGAGCGAGCGACTTGCGTGGGAGTATGTCACCGCCCGCGTGTACGTCTGGCATGTGTGTGTGTGTGTATTTTTGTTTGTTGCTGAGGTTTCTGTATCTCTCTCTTTGTGACGGTATGTGTGTGTGTTCATATCTGTAGTGGAGGCGTTTTCGAGATGCAAGCAAAAGTCGTGTCGGGCACCTCGCCTCCGCTCCTCTCGTCTCGCCTCACTCCTCCCCTTCCCCTCCTCCCACCACAGGGGAAAGAAAAAAAAAAGCCAAACAGGAGAGCACACACACACATACACACACGCCTCCACACGCAGAGACGTGAAACTGCCCATCCTTCTTCACACACGCACCCTTTCATACACTGCTCTTCCTGCCCTTCACAGTGTCTCCGCTCCTGCCGCCTCCTTCACTCCTCTCTTGCGTGAGGGAAGGCGGGGTGGGTGGAGAGACCGACGGCCGGCGAGGAAGGGTGCGCTGTTGTGGACTCGACAGGCGAACGACGCAGTCCGTGTCCCTCCCCACTAAAATCCCGCGACACACCCATGCCAAACGTTGCACGTGCCCGCCGACAGAGGAGGAGGGAGAGAGAGATGGAGTACTTGGCTGTCAACACGGCACGAACACAACACACCTTCCCCCTCTCCAGTCTCTCTTCAGCGCTGCCACGTGAGGAGTATCGCAGTAGAGTTGGACACTATGGGAAGGAGTGGCGAGGAGTGGAGGCGAGAGGATGAGAGAGATGTTCTGTTCGGCCATTTGTTCTCTTTCACCTCCCTCTCCTCCTTCTCGCCTCGCCTCGCCTCGCCAAAGGAGAAATAGAAAGAGAGAAGAGAGGTGTGAGGGCATGGTGGATGTCGGTGCGCGGAGGTCTTCTGTTTTGTCGTCGTGTGCCCTCACCAGTCCACTTGTATATGGGACTGCTTCTGAGGACGGAAAGGAGAGGCACGTGTGGTTGGCAGCCGTCTCGCAGACGCACGTACTGAATCCACACCGGAGAGGAAAAAAAAAAAAACACGAGGCGATGGGCACGAGCGCGGCAGTATGCTGTGCTGCTCGATTCGCTTGCGTGTGTTGGTATGGTCACCTTTTCTTTCTTTGCTCTCTTCCCCTCTCCTCTTTTTTTTTTTTTTTCGCACGTACACGTATGTGTATGTGCTTCTGCGTGTGTGTTTGTGTGTTCCTTTGCGTTCTGGCATGTGAGACTGTCAGGATTCCGAATGTCTGAGCACAACCTCCCCCTCCCCCCTCTTCAACCCTTTCGCGTCTCAAGAAGTGAAGGCGGAGGTGTTCTCATCGGAGCACCGCTCTGTATCACTCCTCGCTTCGATTTCTCCACTTCTGGATCCTCGTGGTCTGTGATGGACAAATCCGATTGCGGTTCGAACGCATGCACATACTCACGCGTGTCTCCCTCCGCTGTCCATGAGTCCCTCTTCTCCCCTCTCCGACTCACCAGCTCACACAGCGACGTGACTGACTCGGCTCCTTCACTGTCTCCCACGCTACCTTTGTTTGTTTCACTTCTCCGTGTATGTATTTTGGATCGTGCCATTCTTTCCCACAAGCGTGAATGCACCCCGCATGCCTCCTGCAGCGCTCGTCCCCATTTCTCTTGCCGCACATGTGTGCGTGGTCGTGCTGTTCGAGGCCCCCCAGCAGGTGTCGTTTCACCGCTCTCCTCCCTTTTTATCTTCGCCCCTCACCTCTGTCTCGTTACTTGTCTTTCATTTTCTTTCTATCTTATGCACGTATTTGTGTTCTTTTTTTTTTTTTCGTCTTCTCCACCGCGTGCGCCTCTTTTTTGCGCGTGCCTAGAAAAAAAAAAAAAATGTGAAGGCTGTTTGGCTCTTGCTTCTGCCTGGAGAAACTCGGTCTCCTGAGCCAACGAACGAACCTACCTGCGACATTTCCAGTCTGAGCGTGTGTGTGTGTGCGCGCGAGATAGAGAGAGGAAAAGTATATCAGCTCTGATCACGGGGGCCCTCGTACGACACTGCATCTCCTCTCCCCAACCGCTCTCGTCTCCGGGACGGCGACACAGAGAGAGAGAGAGAGAGATGCAGGGATCGAAGAATGGGAAGGAGAAGAAAAGAGCCGGCGCCATTCTTGTCTTTTTTTTTTTCCACTGATGCATCTCTCTCTCTTGCGATTGACACGCACCCGCTAGATGATTCGCTTCCCATTGCTCTCTCTCCCTCCTACTCCTCCTCTGCCCTCTTCCCTCTGCACACACACACACACACACCAACACAAAACCACATACAAGCTCTCTTCGCGCTTTCCTCTCACCCTCACACCTTCACTTTCCATCTTCTTTACGCTTCGCTCCGCTCCACCCACGCAAAACACCCCTCCTCCCCAAACCTCACCCATTCCTTCACTCTCTTTTTTTGTTTTTTTCTCGTTGTTTCCGTGGTCCAATACACCTCCCTACTCCTCTCCTCTCCTCCCGCCTCCACCTTCCCATCCACCATGCCGTCCTCTACCCAGTTCATCGAGGCCATCTCGAAGCGCCGCTCCATCTACCACATCAACAACAAGCTTCCGAAGAACCACCAGGAGGTCGTCAGCACCATCGAGGGCGCCATTCGCCAGTGCCCGTCCTCCTTCAACGTGCAGAGCTCGCGCGCCGTGATCTTGTTCGGCGCCGAGCATGCCAAGGTCTGGGACATCGTCAAGACGGCGCTCAAGAAGGTGACGAGCGAGGAGCAGTACGCGCAGAGCGCCGCGAAGGTGGACGGGTGCTTCGCCGCCGGCGCCGGCACCATCCTCTTCTACGAGGACGGCGGGGCGATCAAGAAGCAGCAGGATGCGTTCCCCACGTACGCTGCCAACTTCCCGACATTCTCGCAGCACTCGTCCGCGATGGCGCAGTTCGCCGTGTGGTCGGCGCTTGCCCAGGACGGCATTGGCGCGACGCTGCAGCACTACAACGAGCTCATCGCCGCTGATCTCCGCGCTGCCTTCGACATCCCGGAAGACTGGCAGCTGGTGGCGCAGATGCCCTTCGGCGGCGTCGCGAAGCCGGCGGAGGCAAAGACGCACATCTCTGATGAAAAGCGCTTCATCGTGCGCGGCGAGTAGAAAATGAGAAGAGTAGGGTGCTGACAGCGGCGTCACACACTCTTCCGCAGCTCCTCCCTCCCCCCTTCTTTGCCTCCACCACCACCACTTCCCCCTGAGCTACACACACACTCACACGCACACCACGCACATGTGTGAGAGTGGGATGCAGCCGACGGTGTTCGATCGTGCCCCGCAGTCCTTCTTCGAGCGGGCAAGGTGTGCCGCGTTGCCCAGGAGTGTACCCCTCTCACTCCCCCGTCACTGAGACGCGTGTGGTGGCTGGCGAACGCAGTGCTGTGCTCTCCCTCTCCCCACCCTAGTCTGCCATGCTGCAAGTAACATGCCTCTGATACGCACACATGAGACACACAGACGGACTGCGTCTCTCGCTACTTTCGATGTACTCCTCGTGGAGGCGCGGAGGTGACGAGCGGGGGAAGGAGGGTGGTGGTGGTGGAGCTTGGCATCCGCCTGAACCAGCACGTACGTCCTTCCGTTGATGCCGCGCTGCGTGCGTGTGCGTATGTGTGTTTTTTTTTTTTTGTTCGTTGCCTTTTGTCATGTGTTGGTGTAGTGTTGGTTCTTCTCCTCTCCCTCCACCTCGACAAGGACTCTCTCGCCTGCACATCTTCCTGATGTCTCCTCCCCCGCTTCTCCATTTCTCCACTTGGCTCACCGGCTCTCCGACGTCTCGATTCGAATCTGCGACTGTGCACTTGAAGTGTAGCGTTACGTTTCGTGTTTCTTCACCGTTTGATGTTTGGTTCGTGTATAGAGCTCGATGCAGGCGTGTGTACAGGCGCGTTGCGTGTCATGAGAGCACCTTCTGGCCTCCCCGTCGGCGAAGAAGGACAGACAGTTGATGTCCGAGCGACAGAGAGAGGGGGTGGGGAGGCGTGGCAGGGTGGAGGTGAAGCAAGGAGACGTGGTGGACAGCTCTCGGTATCCCCGTTTGTCAATCTCCCCCGTCGCAGTGGCTCGCCTCTCCTCCCCTCCCCTCTCCTCTCCCCTTGCTGAGCGTCACGTCAACCGACAGAAAGCGCGAGCGAGCAACACAAGCTGAGCCTCCTCTTCTCCCTACCTCTCACCCATCCCTCTCTCTCCCGTTTCACACTCACCCCTCACTCCCGTTTTTTTTTCTCTTTTTGTATGTTGTGTTGCTCCTCCCTCGTACGAATGCGTGTGTGCGCGTTCGCTATATGTGCGTGCGTGTGCGTGTGTTGGTGTGTGTGGGCGACTCTGGGTGAACTGGTGTTCCTTGTTCCCCACGTCATGCACACACGCACATACACACACACGCACACATGGATCACCTGTTCTCCATTCTTTTGTTCACGTTTTCTTGGCTTCACTTGTTCTTTTTTCTTTTTCGCTTGTTTTGTACTTCAGGGGGAAATGGGATCGAGAGAGAGGGAGGGAGCAGAGATATGGTAGGCAATGTGTGGCCTTCCCCCCCCCCCCTTCGCCCTTCCTCACAGGAATGCTCTGGGGTAGAATGTGGTGTGACACTGACGACGTCTTTCCCATCGCTGAACGGCGCAAAGAGAGAAGGAACGCACCGGCACACCACACTCAGGACCTGAAAGGGCCAGATGAAACACGAAAAGGAAAAAAAAAACACCACACACGCACAGAATCACACACTACTTCGGCTCAGCGATGGTGTACTTGCTTTCATTTTTTTTTTTTTCTTTCCATGTCTCATTTGTTTTTGTGTTTTTTTATTGTATTGGCTCAATGTGCCTGTGCCTCACTCACACGTACACCTGCCTCCATGGCGCGCGTACAGCACTTGGCTCCCTCACTGCCTTACTGTTGTTGTTGTTTTCGATTTCCCCTCCCCCTTCCCGCCTGTCCTTTCCAGCCTGCCCTGACACTGTGTTCTGCGTCTCTCGTGGTGCGACGGCGGTGGAAGCGTGCAGCTGACGACTCATTGTGGTGTCGAAGCCGTACTGCCCCTCCCGCTCCCCCGCTTTTTCTCTTTCGCTCACTATCACGCACATAAACACACACTCACACAGAAACACACGCACGTGTCCGCGCAGGCAAGTATACTCGAGACTCGTCAGGTCCGCGCAGGTCAAGAACGCAAGAAAGTACAGCGTTTCTTCTCCATCTCTTCTCTCCTCCTGTCATCTTGTCTGTGAGCGCGTGCGTATCTGTGCTCGTTCGTTCATGTGTCCTTGTGCGTGCATGTCTGTGTGTTTGTGTGCGTGTGCGTGTGGATGTGTGTGAGCCAGTTGCGAGGCGCAGGGTGCGCATAGGACTTCGACTGGTTCGTGGTCGTTCAACGTTTCGCTGACCATACACCGCTGCGATCGTTTCGCATCCTTCTCCTGCGAGAGAGACAGACCTGTCAACATAAAAAAAAAAAAAAAATGGAGTACATGGTGCGCTCGTCCGGGCATCCGAAGCGACGACGTCGTGAACAACGGGAGGATAGATAAACAAACAACACAAAGAAAAAAAAAGAGCAACACAGAAGAAGAAGTACGCGGCGCACGTGGTGCCTCTACCGATGAACAGGACGCGTGTGTGAGAGGGGGGGGGGCGAAGGAGGACGACGAGGGAGGAAGAAGAGAACAGTGCAAGCGCACCCCCCCCCCCGCAGCGCAAGTGGCGTTCTCCTGTGGTGCACTGCTGTTCTCGCTCGCTCCGCGTGCTCGTGGTTCTCTCCATCCGTTCGATGCTGAACGTCTCACGTCTTCACTCTCCAATTTTCTTGTGTTGTGGTTGCTGCTGCCTCTCGTCATCCTTTTTTTTTTTTTTTCTGCTCGCTCATACGCCAACACTCACCAGCCGTGTAGTCGGGTCCTCAGCGCACGCCGTCACCCTCTCCCCTCTCCCTCTCTTTTCGCCTTGTCCACCACTCCGAAGTTTTTTTTTTTTTTCCTTCCCTGCGGTTACAGTCTCCGGAGAGTCATAGATCAACTCTGTACAACTCTACACGGCGTTCCTTGGCCACAAAGCGCACGCTCACACCCGCGAAGGAACACTAACACGACGCCACACCCGCATCTGAGCCCCCTCTCCTCTTTTCCCTCTCTCCGACTCCGACTCTCCTCACCGACAGAGACACGCAGCACAGCATGTTTGGGAGATCGATGATGGCTCTGGCGGGCCGCCGGCCGCCGTTCGCCAGCTTCTACAAGGCGGTGTGTGCGCCGCTTGGAAAGGCACAGCAGCCGCGGCGGATGCAGGCCGCGGCGGTGCTGTGGCGCAGAACATCCCCCCGCTTTGGCGTGCGCTTCTCGACGCCGCGCGTGGCGTCGGCGATGCGAATCTACCGCAGGAAGCGGGCGGCCATTGACGGGGAGGTGCAGGCGGCGGCGGAGGCAAGGCAGAGGTGGCGTGCTGCCAAGGCACGCCGTGCTACACCACGCCCCACGACGTCGGCGACGCGCAAGGCGATCCGTGTCGAGCAGTCGAAGAAGCGGCAGCAGGTGACGGAGGCCTCGACGGCGTTGGCCTCCTTCCGAGCTAAGGTGCTGCGTCGGGCAAGGCTGCCAGCGACAGAGGCGACCCGGGCCATTGTCCAGCGCATGTGGACCATGACAGCTCAACAGCACTCGCTGTCGGCGCCGAAGCGCGTCGAGATGGCCGTACGACTTCTCAAGAAGCAGCAAGTGCGACCGACGGAGATGTCGAGCAAGATGAAGCGACGCGTGTCATCGCGCCGCGCACGGCGCGCAGGCTCCAGCAAGAAGACGGCGACACGCGGCAGTGGCAGGACACAGTCGCGCCGGAAGGCACTCCGGGTGAGGCGCTCTCGCGCGGCCGCCCCGGCAACGGCGACGGCTCCCGTGGCAAAGAAGCCCATGCGGATGCGCCGACCGTCACGCAAGGCCGCGACGGCCGCGACGTCGAAGTCGAGCACCGTTCGAAAGGCATCGGCGAAGCGCACCACCACCACCACCAGCAGCAGGAGCAACAGCAGCAAGAGCACGAGGAGCCGTCCCGCTCGTGTGCGACGCACGCCAGCGATCCCGGCGGCGAAGAAGATCGCTACCTCGGCATCTGCAGCGAAGACGCCGACGCGGAGGCGCAGGTCGTCGCGGAAAGCGGCGGCCGCGGCCGCGGCCGTCGCGGTGCCCAAGGCTCGGACAGTGCGTGTGGCGTCTGTGAAGCGCAGCAGCCGACGCCGCGCCGTTAGTGCTCGGCGCCGTACGGCCGCCGCGGCGGTGGTCTCCACCGCGGCTGCCCGAGCACCCGCCGCCACAACGACGTCAAAGAAGCGCAAGGCGGCCGCCCGCCCGTCCGCCACAGCGCTGAAGTTGCAAGCGTCGCGGCGGCGGCTGGCCAGGCGGCAGGCGGCTGCAAAGGCGCGTCGTGCGCGAAGGGCGGCGGCGCGGCTTGCTGGACCGAAGGGGAAGGCGGCGAGCAAGGCGCCACCCAAGAAGCTGCACGCGGTGCGCAAAGCGGCGACCGCACGTCGGCCATCGGCAAAGGCGCGTGTGCCGGCTGCGGCGGCAAGGAAGCGCGCCATCGCGATCCGCAATCGCAGTCGCAACCCGTACATCCGCTTCTACCGCCACATGCGCATGTCCGGGCTCATCCCGAACGGCTCGCGGGTGAAGGGCTCGCACCAGATCAAAAAGCTGTGGACCGAGACGCACGAGTTGAAGGGTGTCGACCGCCGCGTCGCCCGCGCCATTGAGATCATGGAGAAGCGCACCGGGCTGAAGTCGGCGCTTCCCGAGGCACTGGCAGCGAAGGCGGCGGCCAAGTCGAACTCCCGGAAGCAAGCGCCGCGGTCAACTTCCCCGGGGACGCCGGCGGCGCCGGAGCCGCTCATCGTGAGCCCGCTCAAGCCGAGCGAGATCAAGGTTCCGCCGTACTACACACGCAACCCGTTCGGCGCCACGTACGCTGCTCTGAACCCGATGCTGGAGAAGATGCCGAACTCGTCGCGCATGGCGCACATCGCCAAGGCCTGGTCCGACACCGCCGTGAAGGATGACAAGCGCAACGCGAAGGCGCGCATCCTCGCCGTGGCGGAGGCGATGAAGAACTAGGCTGACTCCGCTCCTGCCTGTTTCGAGCGTGCCACGTGTCCCTGCGTGTGAACAACTATACCGCGCGTGTGTGTATGTGCGTGCGTGTGTGTGTGGCTCTCTTTTTTTTTTTTTTTTTTTGAGGCTGTGTGTGTGTGTGTGTGTTTCGCTCTGGTCACGTGTCCGCCCGTCTAGTGACTCTTTTTTGGGGGGCGGCGAGTTTCTTCTCTCCCTCTCTCTCTCTCTTCTGTGCCTCCGCTTTCACGGCGTGCGTTGTCACTATCTCCTGATCTTCTCCTCTTTCCTTTTTTTTTTTTTGTATGTGTGTGTTGGCGCCGCGGGTCAGCCTCTTCCTCCATAGATAGACATATGTGTGTATGTATGTGTGTGTGTGTGTGTGTGCCCTTGTGATAGAGGGAGGAGAAAGTTCCCCCGCATGCGCTCTGCCGTGTGAGTGTGTGGAGGCTCAACGTCGACCTTCACCTCTCGCGTTGACAAAACGGTGCCTCTCCCCTCGAGCCCTAGGTATAGGTGGCACCAACGCATCAACGCAAGCTATCACATCAACACACATACACACATAAACGTACGCGTGTGTGCGAGCGGGAAAAAACACACCCGTGCACTTTCATAGACACCTACGCATAGCAGTTCGAATAGACCGGCAACGTGTCGTGGCAGCGGCGGCGCAACCGCGTTGGTGCGTTCACGTTTGCCGGAATCAGGAGCCGAGAAGCTTGTAGGAGCGTGTGTGTGTGTGGTTTTTTTTTTTTTGTATTCCTTTTTTTTTTTTTCATCGGCGAGGCGGAGCGTTAGTGCATGCTGTGACTGTCTGGCTTTGATAGAGGTGTGTGAAGAGATCACACTCCTTTCCCCCTGTCCCGAGACGCTCGAGCACACACATACATACAAGCACTCATGTGCGCGCACAAACACCTTCTATGTCCTCGGTTTTTTTTTTTTTTTGATCATGCTGAAGTAGTCAACGCCTCTCATAGACTGAGGTGAGCGACTGTGGTTGTGTATGCGCGTGTTGCATCGAGTGACTTCTCTTGGACGTCTCAGGGCTCTACCTTTACGCCTCTGCGACGACGTGTTGAGGGGCGACGAGTGAAACCGTGACGCTGCGATGACGGCAGAGGAGGGGGAGGGGGAGCGATCTGCCACCGTGTGCGGTAACGAGCTGATCCATGAGCGCCGTCTGCGCCTCTCTTTCCCCTCCCCCCAATCGCCGCATCAGCGCCGTGGCGTGCGCTGCTGCGGCTCTGTATGTGTGTGTGTCTCTCTCTGTGAAATGAACAACTCCCTATTTCACTCGCTCCTCTGCGTTCCTTCTTTTTTTTTTGTTGTTGTTGTTGTTGCTGTTTTTTAAACGTGCTGCCCCACTCACTCTCACACGCACTCGTGCCGTCACACACACACACACACACACACACACGTGCGAACAAAGGGGCTGGCACCCTCGAGGCGTCTTTTCCTGATCGGTGGCCTTGCCTGCCGCACAGCTCGGCGCGCTGACTGGAACGGTCTCCTTCTGTGTCCGTTCTCATTACCACCACCACCACCACCGCCGCCGCGGCTTCTCGCCTCCGCCCTCGCTCCCTCCACCTTTTGCAGCCCCTGTTGGACCATCAGGCCGCAGACGTCGTCGACGAGGCACAAAAAAAAAAAAAAAAAAACAGGTGAGGTGGTCCAGCAGTCGGAAGTCTACCACACACCCCACTCCCTTCTCTCAGCATTCTGCAGTGCTGCGCTCGACGGTTGCGCATGGGCCTGCGCCGCTCCCCGTCACGGCAGCCGCTGCGACGCAGTGCGGCTGCGGCATCTGATTGTGTACGCGCGTTGCTTGCATCTGTCCCGGCGTCCGAAGCCACCACAGCGGCGGCGACCGCGGAGGAGGCTGCACCATCGTCTGCGGCTGCTCCAGCCGACACGGCAGTGGAACCAGGACCGTGGGTGGCACAACTGGCGCAGCTCCTGCATGGCGTCTGTCTGGTGAGCCTCACCGAGAAGGCGCAGCTCGGTGCCATCCGCCGCGGCCCAGAGGCACCCGCTATCGAGGCGACGGGGCTCGGAGTCGCCGCTCCGGCGCCTGGCGGGAGCCTCGCTGCGGCGCCCCTCAGCGTCTCCATTGAACATCGGTGGATGGAGGCGGTGACACGCTACTGCCGCCGCACCTGCACCCTGGACGACGTGGCGCGTGTGGCGATGGCGTTCCCGGCCTTTGTGCTGGTGCGCTGGTCGCTGAAGCCCTCGCCGCATGGCAGCGCTCTGGCGTACGCCGACGTTGACGACCGCACTCGCGACGCCGTGAAGGCGGACCCGCTCACTGTCCCCCGCGTCGCATGTACCTCCGCTGGCGGTAGTCTCTCACCGCCGGGTGGTGTGTTGCAGGGCCGCCTCTACGTCAGTGCCGGTCGCGTTGTCTCCGCCGCCGACGCAGAGGCACACCTGCGAGGGGCACTTGCTCGCATGGGCACCACGGCAGCACAGCGCGCGTGGTGTGAGCTGGTGAAGCGCCACACCGCCTACGCGGCCTTCGCGGCTGCGAACACCGTGGCCACTGCCGGGCAGCGAGCTCGCGGACTGGACTGCGGTGACGCCGCCGCGGGCTCCCAACCCACCGCTGGCGATTTTGCCGCTGTGGGCACCGGGGCTGTTGCCGTCGGCGAGGCGACCACCCCCGAGTGCGGTGCGCGAGAGGAGGAGGAGGAGGAGGAGCTGCTGCTGCAGCAACTGTCCGCAGAGCTGCGGGCCTCGCTCTCGGGGCCGATGCTGCAGGCACTGCTCTCCCAGATGCGCCGAGACGCGGCTCACGCGGATGTGCACGAGCGCCGCCGTACCGCCGAGGAGCTCCTGAGCGAGCGCGTGGTGAGCGCGTACGCGCATGTGCGGACGCTCTTGGGCGGGAGACACGGCAACGGGTGCAGCGCCGCGACACTTCTCCGCCACTTGCGGGAGGAGGGCCGCTTCGCCGACGCGGTGGATCCGGCCGCTCTGCTGTCGCGTCTGCTGTGCATCGAGACCTCGGGTCTCACGGCGACGGTGCTGCGTGACGGCGAGGTCGAGCTGACTCCTTCTCCATCCGCGTCAGCGGTGGAGCTGCAGAAAGGCGCTCGTGTCAAGTCGGCCCGCGGCAAGCGCAGACGGGACTCCGTGCCTCTCGGCGAATCCGCGGTGCCGGCAGTGCGCTTGACGGAACCCTCGCTGCAGCGCGTGACAGACATCCGCGAGATGAGCGAGGAGCAACTGCAGCTGGTGCGGGTGCAACTAGATCGTGGAAGAAGCTCCATCAAAGCCGTCGCGGAGGCGATTGCCAGCGCAACGTCGTCGTAGTGGCGTGCTGCCACCGGTACTGTTGTGTTGCGCGCGCGTGATGCCGATGGCGGTAGGTACGAGTGTGGTGTCTCTCCGTGTCGCCACACCGCCGTCGTGGTGATTCTCTTGTGTGTAGCCCACCTCTTCACACCAGTCCCGTTGCCCTTCTGTTCTCCAGTTCCCTGCTCCTTCTTCCATCGTGACCGAGGCGCACACGTGCCTGTCTCTGTGCCCGCGCGGACATCCATGGAGGCCGTGTGTGGCTTGGTCTGCTGCACACCCTCTCTCGCCGTGGGCCACGGCGTCGATGACGACGCGAGGCGCCTTCGCCGCTGCTGTCCTTCCCCCGCCTGTCCTCTCCATCCTCTCCATCCTCACGCCTCCTCCGTTCCCCTCTCCGCGACTCATCCTCTCGGTGCACAACACACACACACACACACACACACACACACACACACACACACACGCACACATGCACACCGACGCGGGATCGCTACATTCGCACACTCTCAATAACCGATTCGATAGTGAACGAAAGAGAGAGAGACAGAGAGAGGAAGTGTGCGTGAGTGTGCACTCGTACCGCTGAGTGCAAGCGGTGCAGCCACAGAAGCGAGCATCACCGAACACCCCCTCGGGCGGAGAGGGGAGGGGAGGGGGAGGTAGCCTGCGCACCGCTACTCTGTGCGTCCATCTGAAGACACCCCCCCCCCCCCTCTGTCCCCTTTGAAAGGTGCGCGCCTATGTCCTTCTTCGTGACACCACGGCTACGCGCCGCCGCCGCCACTTCAGCGGCGGCGGCGTCGTCGCGATTGCCCTTTATTCTCGTATCTTCGCCACCGCTGCGCCAAACGTCGTCGCTGCTTCGAGGGGAGACGAGACGCACCTTGACGCCCGCTGCGATCGCACGCGAGCTACGCGTTCCCGTGCCGCACGGGTCCCAATCCAGTCCCGACGCCGACGCCGCCGCTGCGTCGCCGAAGGAGGTGAAGCGACGCGGCTTCAACGCCCTCATTCGCTGGTGCGCCTACCACCAGGAGGCGGGGCAGCTCGACTGCGCCGGTGCAGCCGACAGCACCGGTGCAAAGGACGTGGAAAAGATGGACCGTGCCGTGGTGCGATGGGTGCAGCAGAGCGCCGGCGCATTCTCCTGCGGCCAGAGCCTCGTCGTGTTGACCTTCCTCTGTGACGTCTTGCGCCGTCAGCGGGCCGCGGAGGATGGCGGCAGCGTGTCCTCGGAGTGGCCCCCGAGTGAGCTTATCGGCAGTCTGTACGACTGCATCGCTGTCGTGTTGGCGGGCGCGGCCGCCAGCGAGCAGCTAGATGGGCAGCCACTCCTCATCCTCCTCTCGGCCCACTACGGGCTCTACAGCGTCGCCAACGGAAGCGTGCTGAAGGCGTGGCCGGACATGCTGCCCGAGGTAGCGGCGCCGCTGAGTCTGTGGTATGCTCTCGTCCAGCAGCTGCGGCGCTCCTTCGTTGGTGATAAGATCGAGCTACCGGGCCTGAGCGAGCAGACCATGACGGAGGCGCTGCTCACCACGACGCTCCTCTTTGACGATGCGCGCCGCTCGCTGTATATTGCCCCTCACTTCTTCTTGTCGACTGCGACGTTCACGAAGTTGCATTCGCTGATCCTGCCAGACGTCAAGCTGTCGATGCAGGCGCGGAAACAGGCGCTCGTGGCAGGCGCATCCGCCTCCAGCAACCCCTCGAGTCCCGGCGATGCAGCCGACGCCGATCTCGCCGATGCAGACAGTCACGGGGTTGCGGAGGTGGCCGCGCAGATGGCCACCGCGCTCCCCCAACCGTACTCGAGCCTGCGGAACCTCGATGAGGTCGCGGTAGTCATCAGAAACATGCGATCCGCGCCGGTGGCGATTCGGGTGGAAGTCACGTATTATCTGCTGTGCGTACGGCGCGATCCGGCAACGTACACGGCGGAAGAGCTGCAGCAGCTGCCAAGCGTCCTGTTCAGTGTCCGAAGCCCCTACTTCGTCCGCCGCAGCTCCGTGGCGGATGTGGTGCTGAGTCGCGCCCCCTCGCTGACTCTCGAGACACTAGTGGGCATATCCGCGTACTCCCATCAGAAATTGAGATACACGTTGCAGGTGATCGATCTCCTCCGAAGGCGCCTCCACGACGAGGACGGCTGTGAGGAGTCGCCGGGGGCTGTGCTGGGGCAGGAAACAGCGGCGTCCATCCTGTGCGGCTTCGAGGATGCCTTGCCACTACCTCTTCTTCGGCTAGTTGTCCTCAGCGCTGTCGCAACACTGCCCGGCGTCGTCGCCGCGGTGCAGTCCGCCACGGACGACGGCGACGCTGGCGGCGCGCTGCAGCTGCGTGTGACGGACGGCGCCCTCGTCAAGACGCCGCTCGGGGACATGGTTTGTGTGGTCCTCCAAGCGCTGCAGCGCCGCCTCTCTCAGGGGGGCAAGAAGAACGCGGCGAGGATGGCGCGGTTGGAGAAAGAGAGGGTAGTGCATCGCATGTATGCCGCAGTGATCAGTGCCATTGACTGGCGAGGGGTGTCCGCGGAGTCCTTTTCCCCTTCGCGTGAGAGAGAGTACGTTCTCATCTCAATGATCGGGATTATCGAGACGTCCTTGTCAGCCTACATACTTGGTCGTGTCAAGTACCGCTGCCTCTCCGCCGCGGATGCCGTGGAGACTGACGTGCTGCGATACGCCATCACCACACTGCTGACGCTGGAGAAAGAAAGCACGCAGGTCGCCACGTCGATCTTTGCGTTGTGCGCTAGGGTGGCATCGCTGCTGCCGCCGGACGCGGAGGGTGTGGCGGAGGTGATCGGGCGACTTCTCCGTCTCGAGTACACGAGCGCGCGTGACTGGCTCGGCCTGTTTGCGTGGCACCTCGCACCGCTGGCAACCAAGTGGAAGGTGGCGGCGCCCGACAAGACCGCGCTCCTTCTGCGTCAACGCAACCTCTGCTCCTTCCTGTTCAGTGACACCGCGAACCGACACGGAGGCGCCGCCAGGGCACACAAAATTGTTGTGGTCCGCTTTGTTCGCTACCTGCTCGCCATCGGAGCACTGAAGAGCGGCAGCAGCGCCGTCATCGAAGCCCATCGAGCGGCGGTGCGGGGCTGGATACTGCACCTCTTCTTCGTCAGTAAGGCTCTCTCGGGCGGCGGTGGTCAGGACGGTAGACTCTCGGGTGACGGCGGAGGCGGCGCACCCGGCGCGGCGACGGTGGCAGACGAAGACGCCGGCGGAGACGTGGACGGCTACGGCGACGCGGCCGCGGAGCTCCCAAGCAAGGACGACGGCGACGTGTCGCAGGGGCACGTAGTGCTGGACGACAGTGACTTCGTCGATCATAGCAGCGACTTGCACAAACCGCTAACCGACGCGGATGTGGAGGAGGTGCTGAGTCTCGCGTTGATGGCGGGGGTCTCCTTGGGGACGCGGTGGTCGCAGGCTGTAGCGCAGCGCGTCGCCGAGAGGACGGCTCTCTTAGGGGACCCGCTGGCGTCGGCGTCGTGGACCGCGCCGCTGACGGCGACGCTCGCCGGTGAGGATGCGACGACCGGGGGGCTGGCACCGCTGTGGAGTGCGCCGGCGGTGGGGAACACTCCAGACGCCGACGTGTCGATGGCGCACACACCACCACCACCACCACCTCTGGCGGCGCATTTTGTTGTCGTCGTCCGCAGTGACAGCGCCGCACTGCTGCCGCCGCTCTCCCCGGCGCTCTTGGCGACGATGCTGGCGACCTGCGAGTTTCCCATCTTCCACATGGTCTTCTCTTCCTTTCTGACGGCCGTCCGAAGAAGTGGCCCCGCGCCGCTGCTGCTGCAGGACTTCCGCATCGGCGCCGTCGCGCTTGCCGCCCTGCACAACCGACTCACCGCAGAGCGTATCGAGGACATTAGGCATCGCGGCACGGTGGTGTCGAAGACCATCATGAGTTTCCTGCTGTACATGTCATCTGTGCCGTGGCACCTCAACACCACGCAACTTCGCGTTCTCCTCTGCCTTCACCGCACCACGGACATCCCAAGCGCAGTAGAGGATCGGCCGGGTCATGGGGAGGGCGCTGGTGACGGCGACGGGGACTGTGGCGACGAGTACGCAGCAGAGGGGGAGAAGGACGACTTCGGCGCCATCCTCGCCGCCCGCGTCGAGGTGGAGGACTACATGACGCGCCTGCTTCCGTGTCTGGAGGAGCCGGCGGTGAAGCAGCTCGCCCTCGTCCACCTGCGGCTTCTCTCCTTTTTCCTGCCTCGAGTACCCTCGGTCGTGGTGGGGCGGCTCCAGTCGCAGATGAGCAACTTCAGCCAGCGGGAGCTGTTGCAGCTGGCTGCGCAGTACCCCGCCGGCGCGGCGGATGTGCTGGCGCTGCTTTCCAAGGTTGACATGTACGCGAGCATCGACATCAGCGACTTTGTGGCGCTGGCGAAGAGGTTGCCGATGGTGATCAACACGGCCGTGGTGGAGGCGCACCTGCCGCACATGTCCATGGCCTGGATCACGCGGGTGCTCGCAGCGCAGGCGAGGCGTCACCAGGAGGTGCCACTGCAGCTGCTGCGCAGCCTCCTTGGACGGGTGCCGGCCCTGATGGAGGGCACGAGCGAGGCGGACAAGAGTCTGCTCATGGTCGTTCTGCAGAACTATCTCCTCTTCCCCGCAGCGCAGCGAGCGCCGGAGGAGAGGCTCGCTGCGAGCATGGCAGACGCGAAGGAAAAGACCATCGCGACGGTCGAGGATGCGCTGTGGGAGGCGGTGTCGCCCTTGCATCCCGTTCCAGCGGCGGATCAGCGGGAGCGTCGGGAGCTCATCCGGACGTGCTGCGACAGCCTCCTCTCCCTCGAGCACATCTCCACCCTCGACGCGCTGCGCTTCTTCCTCGTCTCCTATCCGCCCTCTCTGCACGAGATGCGCGAAGTCGGTGTGGTGGCCAAGGTGGAGCAGCAGCTCCTCCCCGACATCCTCGGCGCGTCGCCGATCCAGTGGCGTGAGCTCGGGGCACTGGTGCGCCTGCTCGCCGAGCACCGCGTCCTCCTACCCTCGACGGTGCGCATCCTCGCCGACAGGATCTTCACGGAAGCGCACCTGTCGCGCTTGCGCGAGACCGTCGCCGCCACCGCCGCGAACGACGTCGCTCTCGTCATGGAGGCGCTCATCCGCATCGCCACTTGGTGCGGAGAGGTCGCGGCACCGGGTGCGCCGCCGCCGCTGGCGCTCCTCCCCGTCACGGAGCGCGTGCTGCAGGTCTTCGACGACACGCAGTGCCGCCTCGCTGTCCTCACGCGGCTGCTGAGGATCCAAACCCCCGCCACCACCGGCGCAGCCGCCTCGACTTCAGCGTCGCTGTCGCTCTCCCTGGCAGAGGAAGCAGTCGGTCGGCACATCTGTCGTGTGCTCCTGGACCGCAGCGAGGGGCTGAACCCGAGCGAGTTTGCGCGGCTTGTCCAGGGCGTCAGTCGGCTCAAGGCATGGGACCTCCTGTGGTCGGACAAGTCGAGCACCGCGGCAGCCGGCGCCACACGCTTCGACAGCATCTTCGCGTCCTGTTACGAGCGCGCCGACGCGCACAGCCGGTGTGTGTTCCTCAAGGCGATCGCGATGGACACATCCGTCCTGCGCCGGTTCGAGTCGGTGGTGTTTCCTCTCATCCAGAACGACGTTCCCCTCTTGTCGCCTGATGACTTGGAGCTCGTGCTCGCCGCGGCGGCGCAGGCGAGCAGCGAGGCCGTAGTGGAGTCGGTGCTGGACGCCATAGACACCCGGATGCTGTCCGTACTCGACCAGTGCCGCCGTAGCGCCTTGGTGCGCCTGCTGCAGGTGCACACGCTCTTCGCCGTTGACGACCAGGTCGTCGTCACAGCTGTGTTGCAGTCGCTGGAGCGGCAGTCCCCCAGCGAGCTGAAGCTGGATGTGGCGCAGGTGCTGCACGTCCTCCAATCCGTGGCAAGCCTCACCGCGTCGCAGATGCCGGCGCGGCTTGTGTTCCTGTGCTTCCAGCGGCTGGAGAAGGCCGCCTCGTCGCTGACGCCGCTCCAGCAATACCACGTCGGACGCCTCATCCTCGATCTGGAGATGGGCCACACCAGCAGTGTGAGTGCGCTGGTGCTGCACATCCTCGAAAGCCGCGATGGCATGCGCGGACACAAGCAGTTTCAGGCCATGACGGAGGAGCTGTGCGACGTCTTCGAGGTGGAGCTGCCCTCACCGCTGTGGGCGGCGCGCCTGCGAAAGCGGAAGAGCAAGCAGCGCGTCCAGGACTTCTGGTCGGCGCAGCGGAAGGTGAAGGAGGAGGCCCGACTGCACCACTGCCAAAGCTGATCGTGTCGCACGCCGCACGGCGCACCATCGCGGCGAGAGCGAACGAAAAAAAAAAAAAAAAATGAAGAGAAAGGAAAACGAGGAACAGATGGAGGGGAAGCACAGCAACACACTCAGTTCCGTCACGTGCATCGGTGGCACACCTGTCATCACAGAGAGAAGAGGAAGGGGGAGGGGGAGGGGGGAGAAGGAAGGAGGAGACGTGCACCCCACTTGTCACTAAAGTCACCTCAACCATTCACAAAGAAAAAAAAAAGAACCACAGAAGCAGAAGTTCGCACGACTGTGTCGCGTGTCGCTTCTTGTTGTTGTTCTTCCTCCTGTCCGCGTCACACCTCTTTAGAAAAAAAAAAAAAACTCGAGGAGGACGTGTGTGTGTGTGTCTGTTTGTGTGTGTGTGTCTGTGTGGCGGTGCCTTGAAACAGCGCCGCACCGTGGAGCAGGATAGGAGGTGTAGAGTACGTGATGGAGGAGGAGGAGGAGGGGCGGCGGCTGCTCTCTTCCTGGTCGCTCTCGGGTGTGTCTCCACTCTATCTTGTCCCTCGACAACAACAGCCCTCACCCCCCTTTCACCGTTCTACTCGTCTGTGCACCCTCATCTCTTGTGGTGCTAACGTGTCTGCCACTTCACGTGATCATGGCGTGTTCTGCTGCCTCAAGGCTCCGCCGCTGCTCTCAGCACGCCCCTCTTGTCCTGCTGGAGACAGCAACAATCGTAAGACACACACACACACACACGTACACACACATAGACGGGTTTAGGGCGACATGTCTCAGAGGGATGCGGAGAAGAGACTGAGTGAAGAAGACTGTCTCGTTGCCTCTCAACAGTACGACCCACAATTTCTGTTCCACCTCAGCGTGCCGCGCAGAGGGTATCACAGAATCGACACCGCCGCCTTGGTACGCTGTGACATGCTGCGCGTCATCGACGTGTCCGGGAACAAGCTCACGAGCTTGTCGGGGCTGGAGGCAGTCGCGCCACGATTGATCTTCCTCAACGCGGCCGAGAACAACCTCCACGACATCACCGCACTCGCCGCAGCTTCGGTGATGGAGCGCTGCATGCTCGAGGGAAACAGACTCGCATCCGCCGCCGCACTGCAACCGCTCGTGGGGCTGCCCGGCCTCGTCGAGCTCGTTCTGCAGCGCAGCGTCTCCTTGAGCGGCGCGGATGACCTCCTCCTCCCCAGCGAGGTGCACGGTGCGGACGAGCTACTGCTGCTGGACAACCCGGTGTGTCGCGACCCCTCCGCGTACGCCGCACAGTTCCTGGCGCAGGTGCCGCACATCCGTTGGGTGGACGGAGTGTCGGCCTCCACACGTGCCAAGTCGATTAGTCGAGGCGGCGGCGCGGCGGCGGTGGAGACGGCCGCCTCTGCTGCCGCTGTTGTCGAGGCTGGTCTTCGCGGTCTCGAGTCGACTCGAGCGCGCGCGACTGCGGTGCCGGACGAGGAGGCGGCGCTCCGGCGACAGCTAGATCGCGCAGCGGAGCGATGTAGACTACCACTGCCCAACACCAACGCCACAGTGAGCACACCACACTGAAGGTGAATGCACTTGGGTGTCCTCTCCGTTTTTTTTTTTTTCTTCTTCTTCTTTGCTTCACCTTTGGGGTGGTGCTGTTGTTATCGCTGTTGCTGTTCTGCTACAACGGCGCGGTGCTCTGAAGGATGGAAAACGGTGCAGCATCGCCGTCACTGCCCGGCCACACACGCTGAAGTGCCGCGACCCAAACACAGAACACACAAACACGCAGCGAGCGAGGGACAGGTGGAGAACGCACCCCACCACTTCTGTCCCGACATGATGTGCGTGAGTGTGCGTATGCGTGTGTATGTGTGTCCTCTGCTGCCTCAACAACAACAACAACAACAAAAAGACACAACGCTCGCAACACACACAATGCCTGTGCGTCCACTCGCTCCACCGCTCCATAGACGCACGAGTGTCGGTGTGTGCTCCACTTGACGTTTCTTCTTCCTCCCCTCTCTCCAATTCATCTCTCTCTTTTTTTTTCTGGAAAAGATGGCTGACAGTGTGCGATGAGTGTTTCAGGGCTCGTCGAGGAGGACGACTACGTCTTCATCAGCGGCGGTGGGTCCACCAAGATTGTGCAGGTGAAGAAAGATGTGAAGGTGCGGCTCGGGCGGTCTGGGGCGGCGCTCGCGACGACGCTGATCGGCGTCCGCTACGGCGGCGTGTGCCACCTCGACCACGCCGGAAAGAAGTTTGTGGAGAGCAACGACTATCCAGACCTTGACATCACCGAGGTCGGCGACGCAGAGGAGGTGAAGGACAACCGCGACTTGGTGGACGACAACACGAACCAGCAACTGTCCAACGACGAGGTCGCCGCCATTCGTCGCGAGAAGGGCCTCGACGAGCTTCTCCAGACGCTCGTGGAGAAGAGCGCCAGCTACGGCACCAAGACGAACTTCGCGCAGGAGAAGTACCTCCGGAAGAAGCAGAAGAAGTATGGCACCCTCTTCAAGGTGGAGCGGGTGACGGTGGACAACTTGGCGGAGCTGCACCTGCCCACGGTCAACCCGTCGGACAACCTTCCCGACGACGCGCGGAGCATGCGGCTGCGCGCCGACACCGTGGCACTCCTCCTTCACCACAGCGATGTCCATCACAACAGCCGCGTCCTCCTCTACGAGAAGACAAACGGCGTGCTCCCGGCGAGCCTGCTGACGCGCATGTCCGCGGAGGGCCGCATCTTTCAGATACTCGACAAGAACGCGCAGCCGGACCCCACGACGGCGGTGAAGGTGATGCGGCTGCCCTTGGTGAAGGAGCGGTGGAAGGCCGTGCCCCGCAACCCCGGGTTTCTGCAGGGCGTCGAAGAGGTGGAGAAGTCGGGCGACGGCGCCGCAGCGGGTGAGCGACCGGTGCGACCGCAGAACGGCGGTGGCGTGACGCAGTGGGTGAAGGGGCTCGATGCGCGGCAGCAGCTGCTCGAGACCCCCGCCGACTCTCTTGTTGTGTGTGACGACGAGGCCCCGCAACGTGCCGTGGCGGACCTGCTGCCCTTCCTCGCGTGCGGAGGTCACCTCGTCGTCTACAGCCCGTTTCTGGAGGATCTCACGGGTCTCTTTCTCGAGCTGCGCAGCGATTGCGTGAACATCCAGATCTCGGAAACCTGGTACCGTCATCATCAGGTGCTGCCGAAGCGCACGCATCCCACGGTGAACATGAGCACCGCAGCCGGCTACCTCCTCACCGCGATCAAGGTAGGTCGCAGCGCCGCCGCCGCGCCGGTGCTGTCCGTCTCGGAGGCAGGACACAAGAGAGCCCCCGCCGACGACGGCGATGCACCGCCGCGGAAGAGCGCGAGGACGGAGGCGTCTGAGGCCGCTCCAACTCCGATCCACTGAGCGCCGCTGCAAACGGAGAGACCCTCTGCACGGCGTCCAAATGCGCCGCCGCCCCCGCCCTGACAAAGGACACATGCGCTCCAGCAGTGACATGTGGGTGTGGTGTGTGGGGGGAGTCGACGGCTGCGCTTCTCTCCTGCGAGTAATGACATCTTGAAAAAAAAAAGGGAGTTGGTTAAACCAGCGGGAGAGGGGAGGGGAGGGGAGCGGAGGGTCGCGGTGTGGCCGATGCACACATCTCAACACACCTTCCTCCTCACTGCATTCGTGACGTGCCGTGTGGTGTCGCACGCGCCGCGTAGAAGTGCCCCTCTCCCCACCCCTGCCAAGGAGGAGGGGGCGAGTCAGCGATGAGGCGCAGTCATTATGATTCTCCTTCCCGCCACTCTTTCCTTCTCACTCTCTTTCTCTGATCTCTCTCACACACACACACTTCAGAGAATCGCTCGTCAGCTCTGTCGCGTCACGCAGGAACTACACACCTTTCCTTCTCCCCCTCTCTCACCCTTCCTCCCTCACCTTCCTCCCTTCCCCCCCCCCCCCCCCCCCCCCCCCCCCCAAAGACCGTCATCATGATCTACGACACCAACTCCGCCCAGTACCAGCAGTTCCTTAGGTCCAGCGGCCGCCGCCGTGATGACTACGGCAAGGCGAAGTCTGCCATTGTGAACAAGCAGACCGCGAAGCCGGCGGGTGCGGCCAGCACCGGCCTGTAGAGCCCTCCTCCTCCTCCTCCTCCTCCTCCACGCCGCGAGCTGCGCCGATTCCGCGCTGTCGTGTTTTGTTCTGCATCGAATGTGGTGTCGGCACGGGTGCAAGAAGCTGCTTCCGTGTGGGTGGCGGTGGTCCGCCGTCGCCAAGAAAAAAAAAGACTCATGCGGTGGTGAAGCACGCGGGACTCCTCTCACTCTCTCACTCATGTGTGTGTGTGTCCGTGTGTGCCATTGTCAGCGTACTTGTGAGTGAGAGAGGTGGCGATGGTCCGGATGGCATCTCGACGTGTTGGCAAAAAAAAAAAAGGGGAGCGGTCCGCTGCACCGAAGCAGAGGCGGTGGGGAGGCGGCGGCGGCGGCGGCACATCACCACCGCGTGGCAGCGGCAGCGACCGGGCAAATGTGGTGTAATTTCTAAACCGATTCCGCCCTACAAGTTGGAGGAGGTCCTAGCTAAACCTGAAAGTGTGGCAGAAGAAGCAAGAAAGCAGATTGAAAAAAAAAAAAAGGTGGGAAAGAAAAAAAAAAAGGAATGACAGCGTCGGTGTTGTAGTGAGGGA
Source organism: Novymonas esmeraldas (assembly GCA_019188245.1). Lineage (NCBI taxonomy): Eukaryota > Euglenozoa > Kinetoplastea > Trypanosomatida > Trypanosomatidae > Novymonas > Novymonas esmeraldas. The sequence continues at coordinate 218,043 of JAECZO010000030.1, read as the reverse complement.
AACTGCGTTCACAGAACGTAAAAACGCCTCACTGACGGACAGCTGAGTCTGTGCGCGGGCCACCGACGCTGTCATGCGAAACTGCCAGGCAGCGAGGTGGTAGCTGCGGTGTTGTTGTTTTGTGTGTGTGTGTGTGAGGGGGGTGGGGGTGTTGCCCTGAGTGCTTCACGTGCAACTCCCGTGAGCTGACCCTCACTCCTCTCCCCCTCTCCTTTCGTAGTGCCAACTGTCTCTCTCTCTCTCCTCGTGCTACGCTCTCCTCTGATCCCACCGGCAGTGTCTCCTGCACCGGCACGTGCAGACCTCCTCTGCTTCTTTCACTCTCTCCGCGTGAACGTCTCCGTCGGTGCGTTTGCCCGTGTGTGTGTCTGTGCGCGCACACAAAAGGTACGCACGATCTTACGACGGCGCGGCCAAGACACGTTCGCGGAATCGCGCACTCCCGCACCCGCTCCTCTTGGCTGTGAAGTGGACACGCACGCGTTGGCGCGGTCGCATCGTCGGAATCATGAAGCGCTTCTTCAACAAGCTGTACGAGAGCACAGGATTGGTCAGGGACCCTGGCCAGCGCAGCATCGCCAGCCGCGTGACGGCGTTGGCGGTGGAGGGTGTGCTCGTGTTCACGGCGTTGGGCACACTCGGGGTGGACACGTCGCCCCTGATCGCGGCGGCCGGTGTGACGGGTGCGACGATCGGCTTCGCCTGCAAGGACTTTGGCGCGAACTTCGTGGCCAGCATCGCCCTCTCTGGCCAGCGCGCACTGCGCACCGGCAACAAGGTGTCGATCGGCGTTGGGGCAACGATGGTCTCCGGCACCGTAGTGGACTGGGACACCCGCTACATCTACCTCCGCAACGATGAGAAGGCGGTCGTCTGCGTGCCGAACAACGTGGTGCTGAACTCGGTGGTCACGTGGCGAGACGGCAGCCCTGCCGCGACAGGGACACCACCGCGCACTGCCCTGGAAAAGGATGACAAGGAGTGGAAGGCGGCAGCCGCTGCCGCAGCTCCTCCCAAGGCATAGTCGATGGAGCCGCGCTCGCAGTGCTGCCCGCTCGTGACACCCGTTGTTCCTGGAGTCCTCCAGCTCTCCTCTCCCCACCTCGACGTCTCTCCCTTACCTTTCCCTTCTTTTTTTTTTCCTCCACACCTCCCCCTCTTGCTCTCGCCGACCATCTCTGATCACCGTCGCCGCCAGCAATCGGGAGAGGGGAAGGACAAGGAGGAGGAGGAGGGACTCGACAGCACTGCCTCCCATGCGCATCTCTGTACAGGTGGTTTCTTTCCGGAGAGAGAGAGAGAGACACACATACACATTTACAAACAGTGTCACGCAGTTCTGCATACATCACCCCGCTCTCCACCACCCAGTGACCCACCTCCCTCCTTTTACCCTCATCGCGCCGTCTCGTGCGCCACCGTGCGCTCTCAACATCAAGTCTCTTGTCTTTTCCTTTCTATTTCACCGTCACCTCCTATCCGCTGCGGTTGCTTGTCGAAGACAAGGGCGGCGCCTGCCGCCACACCACAGGCACCTCACGCTCCCTCAACAGAGAACAAGCAAGAAAACAAGCACCGCATCTTCCCCTCTGTTTCCTTCTTCATCCCCCTCTCTCTCCGCCCCCCACCACCCGCCACATCTGGTCGCCGAGAAGGGAGGTGCATGCAAAACGTGACTGCATGCGGCGCGCGCGGACCGAGGTGAGAGTAGGAGAGGAAGGCTTGTCAAGAACAACGTTGCAGCACACTCCTCCTCCCTTCCCCCCGGGTCTCCTCCCTCAAGATTTGCCTCGCCTTCTCCTGCATTGCCTCCTTTCATCTTTTTTTTTTTTCTCCCTCCACCTGCACACACACACACACACAAACACACACACACACACACACGTGTGTGTGTGGGCTGCTGTCGCCCAACGTCCAGGAGCGACACGGGAGATACACAAACCGCGGAAGCAGGCGCGAACGGCGAGTCGGTATCGTTTCTTCATCCGTGTGCCAGTGCCTCTGGCGCAGTGACAGTGCGGTGCTGGCCAAGCACGCCGCCAACGCGTTGTTTCTTTCCCAACAGTGTGTCCCCCCCCCCTTGAATCCAATTTTATTGGCTGTCGTTGTTTTGCATTGCAGAAGAGTGCGTCGCGAGGGAGGCGCTGCTTCACTCTCCTTCCCACCCTGAACTCTGCTTTCCATTCTCCCGCTCTCTCCTCCATTGTGCGTCGCAGCGTGTTGGTGTGTGTGTGTGTGTGTGCGTGTGTGCGGTCGATGCGTTGAGGGGGACACGATGGCTGGTGCTGCCGCCACAACTCCTCTGGAGTTGACGCCGGTGGGCAGAGTTCCGGCGCGGGAAGCTGGGCATCTGTCCCGTGGCACCGTGCCCGCGGTGGTGGAGGTGCTTCCAGGTCTGCTCCTCCTCGCCACGGTTGTGCGGGCCAAGAACCGGTGCATTCTCGAGCTGGTGCACCCCACGTCAGCCCCATCGGACAGGAGCACCGGTCCCTCCTCGTCCACCGCCGCGGAACCGGCGCAGCGGCGGCTCTCCGAGGGAGCTGATCACGGCGCCGCCGCACCTGTCCCCGCTGTGAGCGTACCGGCAGCCCTCAAGGCCGGCTTTCGCGTGCCGCGAGTCATTCAGCTCGTCGCAGAGGATGAAGGCGTCATCGAGACGGTCGCGCTCGTCCGTGAGCCCCTCCACTGCGCCGCTGCCGCCGCCGCTGCTGCGGAGACACCTGTGAAGGACGCCGCACTGGTGCGCGACGCTGGCGATGACGACGCGGCCTCTATCGACCACGTCCACGTCCACTTCTTCATCGGCACCTCCAACGGCACCGTTCTTGTTGGGAATGCGCTGCGCGGCACCATACTGGCCGTTGCACAGTTTCAGTACCACCACCGCTTCGACGACGAGCGCCGCGGTGACCGCCTCACGACGACGTCAATGACTCGCGCCGAGGAGAGCCACGGCGGCGCCGAGGCCGCACCGGCGTCTGGCACGAAGCGCGTCGCGGCGAACCAGGGTGTCGTCAAGTTCGTGGTGCGCCAGCGCAGCGACGCGCTGCGGTGGAACCCATCCTGTCCCGCCTCGCACACCTCCGCCGGCCGAGTCAACCTTCAACACGGCGACGGCGCCGGACCCCACGCTGGCGACGGACTCACGTCCCCTGCAGCGGGGTCGCGCGTCGGCGGCGTCTACGTCGTGCACAGCGGCGGAAAGGTGGTGGAGCTGACACGGGCAGCGCTGGACGTCTTCGTGCGCGCCTCCGCGGACCGCCTTGACGGTCGCCGTCCGCACCTCATCCTCGAGTGGACGCCGGACACCTCCAGCTGCGCGTTCCCCGTGGCCGGGCCGGCCAGCGCGTTCGCCGCCCACGTGAGCGGCGTCTTCGTGCTCGCGCCGCCACCGCCGTCCTCCTCCGTCTCTGCGATGGAGAGCCGCACCGCGTCTGCCGTGACCGCCTCGGCGGAGACGACCGCGCTCTCCATCCGCGACGCGGACACCTTCCGCGAGGCGGTGGACGGCGCGGCGGAGTCCCCGCTGCTCGCGCCGCTGGGGCCACGCCACGCCACGTCGGAGATGCTCGTCGTGGGTGGTACCAGCCCACTCTTCTCGTTCTTCCGCCTGCAGCCGCCGCACTCGGGCTTCTCCGCCTCGAGCACGGTGAGGGCGGTGCGAAACATGGTGACAGGCGTCGCGCGCTCGCTCTGGTTCGGCGCCATCGGTGCACCCGGGCCGGCGGAGCGGCCGGCGCACCTCAAGAAGCTGACGGCGCCGCGCACACACACGTTCCTGCAGGCGGACGCCAAGTGCACCGCGCTCCAGGTCGACCCAACGCAGCAGTGGGTCGCCTTCGCGATCGAGGGCGGCGGGCGGCTTTACGTGGCGGACGTGCAGAGCGGTGTGACGGTGGCAGTGCTCAAGGGCTGCCGCGCCGCGCAGTTTGCGTGGTGGTGGACAGAGCCTGGCGGAGGCACGGCGGCGCTGCTCCTCGTCGTCTACCTGCCGCTCCGCCACGCCGTGGAGGTGTACACGGCACGCACGTGGCAGCGGCTCGCTGCGCGCCACGTGCCAGAGGGCAGCGTGCTGCTGCGCTGCTCTGGCGTGCCTTGCGAGGTGCCGGAAGCGGCGGCGATGTCGCGCGCAGGGCGAGGCCACGGTCTTGGCCGCACCGCAGTGGGCTGCGACGGCAATGGAAGTGCGCCGCTGCTCATGGACCCCGCTGGCAACGTGGTCCGCGCCACACTCAGGTGGGTTCTCACCGGCCCCCTCGCCGGCCGCACGCGGCTCCGGTCTCCGCAACCGCCTCAGTCGCCTGCGCCGTGGGGCGCCAGCGGCGTCGCGGCCGGCGAAGGCGCCGTCTCGCTGAGCGCGTCCATCCTGCGCGGCTGCCAATCGCCCGACGACTTCCTCGAGCTGGCTGTGCAGCTCCCGCTTCCCCACGTGGGCGTGAGCGCGGGCGGTGAGGCTGTGGTGGACGGCGGCGGCGAGGTGCGCGCCTATCTGCAGCAGCTGACGGGGCTGCGCCACGCAGTGCAGCGCCGCTTTGCGCCGGGGCTGGCGGAGATCGCGACGACGGCGATGCCGTGTGCGGGGCACGAGGTGCTCAGCGGGGCCGCGGCGGCGGTGCCGCATGGCGTGACCGCGGCCCAGTGCCTCCACTACGTGGGGCTGCTCGCCAGCCTTGTGGAGAACTACCACCGCCTCCTCGCCTGCACACGCCCCACCGCCACGCGCTACTTCGACCCGCAGCAGTGGACGTCGGCGCTCGTCACGGCGGACCTGTGGAAGGCGACCTTCTCCATCGCCACCCACCCGACCGTCGCCGCCTTTGCGCGGATGGTGGACGCGGAGGTGAGCGCGACGCTGTCGACGCACCCGAGCGAGCTCGCCATCTACAAGAAGCACGTGGCCCCCTACACACAGCAGGTGATGCGCGATCCCACCCGGGCCGACCGGGCCCCGCGCCTCGCTGCTCCCTCCGACTTCATGACACTCCGTGACTTTGTGCGGTGCTTCTACGCAGGCTCCGCGCGACCCACCTTTCTCTGCGGCGCAATCGAGAGCGCCGAAGACGCCGACGGCAGCGTCAGCATCCTCGGCCGCCTCTCTGACCTGGCGCTGGGGATGTGGGGGCTCGACAGCTTCCTCACGCAGCTCCCGGCACTGCGCGACCTCGGCTGCAGCGACGCCGACGTCGCGTGCATCACGCTCACGTGGGTGGCGCGGCAGGCCGGTCGTGATCTTGCCGCACTGTTCTCCAGCACCACGGTCGGGTGCCTCGCCGCCACACTGCTGACCTTCTCAGACGAGCACGTGGCGGCAGCGGTGGCGCGTGCGCCAATCCCATTCATCTCCGCAGATGGCAACCTCGCCACTCGCGCGGCGGTGGACAGCATCACAGGGCTCGTGTGGTGCTGCGCGGTGCGAGCGGCACTGCGGCGGCCCGCGCCGTGTCACGCTCACGGTGAACTGCTGGTGCGCCGTGTGCGGCAGCTGTTGCAGCTCTGGTACAGCCTGACCAAAGGGGCACCGCCACCTGCCAACTCTCCGGCCGCCAAGACTGCCGCTGCCGGCGCCGACGATGCCGTGGCGCTGTTTCTTCGGCTCGGCGCCGTGGAGCCGTCGTGCTCGCCCGCCGTTGCTCAGCGCCATCGCGCGTCCGACTGGGGTGGTAGTGGTGATGGTGTTGAGGCGCTTCGCGGGGATGGGGACGTGGTGGAGGTGTACCTGCAACGCAACGGCATCGCGGTGACTCTGCTGGATGGCTTTACGGTACCACGTGGTGACGCCGACGCCGACGCCGCACGTCTCTTCCCGCAGTTCTCCGCCTTCGTGACGCTGCTGGGGGAGGCCGGGTATGTGAGCGACCCCGACACGGTGGTGGTCGAGACGCTTCCGTGGATCGACGGGCATGAGTGGGCGGCGGACCGGTTCCACAACGAGGCACTGCGGCCGATGGAGCGGCTCTGGGAGAAGCTGGGCTCCGCGCCGGCGATGGGCGGTGGTGCGCGAAGCGGAGAGCGTGGCCATCGCAGCAGCAGCGGCAGCAGCGGCAGCAGCGGCGGCAGTGCAGCAGCGGTGTACCAGTCCTGCTTGATACTCGTGGCGATGAGCGTGCTGCAGCACGTGCTGCGCCCCCTCACCGATGTCGCCTTCTTCTTCTGGGAGACGGATGCCGTCCCGGATGGCGACTTCTTCCCTGTCGACGGCGCTCCGGCGGGTCTTGCCTTGTCGGGCAGCCGCACAACACGTGAGTACTTGAGAAGTGTGCAGCGGCTGGCATCTTTCGTGGAGACCATGCTGCTTCGCGTGGTGGTGCCACTCCAGGACGTGGAGCGGGTGCTGCTGATCCAGCACGTGAGCCTCGCACTGGCGGCCGACGACGCGCTGCTCTTCCCACTCGTGCCCGCCTTTCTGCGGGTGCGGCTGACGTTGTGGATGCAGGTGCTCGCGCAGACACCACGGGCCCCGCTGCGGCGGGCACGGCGCGTGCGCCGACTGCTCGAGACCATCCTTCTCTTCTCCGACGCGTCCTCCATGACGATGGGCGGGGTGCCGCTGACGCAGCTGCAGTCGCGCCTCCGCGTCCCGTGGAAGGACCTCCTGGGCGGTCCGAGCAGATGGATGCAGCTGCAGCTGCTCCCCACCGCGTTTCTCACGGACTTCGCGTCCCCCGAGCCACGCCCGGTGGTCCGCCGCGCATCGCTGACGGCAACGGTGGCGCCGCCGTCGCGGCACACGGTGTCGGCGGTGTCGGTGTACACCGCAGAGGAGGAGGACCCGCACAGCACCCCGCTGTGTATCGCCGCGGCAGCCGCGCTGCTCCGCCGGTTTCTGGTGGCGGGGGCTGCTCTGTATGCCAGCCAGCAGGATCCCCCCGCCGTTGCCACTGGACCAGCGGCTGCGGGAGCGGCGGTGCCGGTGCCGGCGCTGGGGCTGATCGCTGAGGACACGCGTCAAAGCCTGATGCGCGCGGCGCAGAGTCTCGGACTGCAGGAGGTGTACCCCGACATCGCGGACGTGGTCCTGATGGACTACGAGATCAAGCACCTCTTTCCTGTCTCGGCGGTGGAGCAGGAGATGTTGTTGCTCTCCACCAGGTCCGCTGCGGCGCAGGTGGCAGCGGCTACTCTGCCCTCCCTCCTGCTGCTCCTCCTCCAACACGTGACGGCGCAGCGCAAGGGGTACGGGTACCGCGGGGAGCGTGCCGCCTTCGACACCGCGTCGGAGGTGCTCCGCAGCATGACCCAGGCCGTGTCCGATGAAGCGCGGGCCTGGCTGCAGGCACGCGAGGATGAGATGGCCACGGCCGACGGCGTTGCACGAGCGGCAGTCACAGACGCTCGTACGAGTCACGCCGACTCGCTTCTCACCAGCCCAGGCTGGGTCACCGCCGTGGAGCACCAGGAGATGGGCCAGCTCATGTCCGCCGTCCTCTCCACGGCGCGCGGGAGTCTCCCGCACAAGAACCTCTTCCACCTCCTCTTCACACTGGCGCAGTGGGTGTGCGAGGGGCGGCTGATGCTACCAGCGGCGACGCAGCGCGTGGCACGCGAGCTGCCGCTCATCGTGGAGAAGTGGGAGCACCTACTGTGAGGAGGACGCCGCAGCCACTGTGACAGAACGCGGCGTGTGTTCTGCTTCGTCTGTTTCTTTTTTTTTTTTTTTGCTGGTGTTGTTTGAACGCGTGTACACTGGCGTGTGCGCCTGTGTGTGCCTGTGTGTGCCTGTGCACGTGGACCAAGGATGGCCATCATTCACGGACACCACCATGATGCCTCTCTGCAAGGCGTGCGTCTGTGTGCCTGTCCGTCTGTCTGTGTGTACGTGTATGTGTGCTCTGTCGGTCTCTCTCTCTCATCTCTCTCTCTCTCGACGCCGCTGAGATGCCAAACTCAACCCTCTCTGACAGTGCGGTACGTCGCAGCTCTGACTTGACATGCAAGGCCGGCTGCAATGCGAACGAGGGGGGGGGGGGCTTCTGACCACGCCTGTGTCATCCAATCTTCTTCTGCTTCACTCCACCTCTTCTTTGTTGTTGTTTGTATGTGATTCGTAGTGACGTGGGTCTGCCGTCGACGCGGCGGCACCAAAAAAAAAAAAAAAAAAAATGGCAGAAACAGCGGCGGTGTTGCGGCCTCCCGCGACCGCAGCACTGCGTCTCGCCGCGAGGGAGGAGCGCATCGGCGCGATGCGACGCATGGTGGAACTGCACCGCACCGCAGCGCCACCTCGCCCGGTCGTCTCCCTCAAGACGCTCTACTCGGACTTCGAGGTGCGCGAGCGGCCCGCGTTTTACGGCGACGGCGCACCGCTGACACTCGAGCTGGCGGACGACGCCGCAGGCACCAATGGCACCGTGGCGTCCAGCGTGGTGAAGCGTCCTCGCGACGCGCACGACGGGGCGGAGGTGACCGGCGCTGCGCCGGTGCCTACGAGCGGGTCTGGCGCAGCCCACTCCGTGGCGGAGGTTGTCGGTGCCTTGGTAAGTGCCGAAGACCTTGCCCGTCTCCTCGCCGGCCTCGCTGCCGAAGCTCCCTCGATTCCACTCCCCAGCGTCGCCGACAAGGAGAAGCGCGCGGAGCTCCACAAGGCCATCAAAGCGTGTCTGGGTGGCACGCACGTGAGCAACACGGTGGACGGCGTGTTGACGGTGCTCAAGGCAAGCGCGGCAGATCGGCGCGAGGAGCGCCGCCGCTCCCGCGTCAGCCGCCCGCCACCCAAGTATCATCACTTCACGCTTTACAAGGAGAACGTGGACAGCAACCAGGCGATGCGCATGCTGGCCCAGCACCTGCGGCTGTCCTCGCGGCAGCTGCAGTTCTGCGGCACAAAAGACAAGCGCGCCGTCACCCTCCAGCGCGTGGCCGTCCGCGAAACAACGGTGGAGCGGCTCAAGACGGTGAACAGCCGCAGCTTTGGGGCACACAACGTCCTCAAGGTGTGCGGCTTCGCTGAAGCGGAGCATGGGCTGCGCCTCGGCGACGCCTTGGGCAACCACTTCCGCATCGCCCTTCGAGTCTTCCCAGCCGGGCAGCTGTGCGACGTGGACGGCGCCGCCGCGAGTTGGCCGGCGCTGTCGGTCGCGCATCTGCAGGCGGTGGAGCGCGTCGTGCGGGAGGCCGGCGTCATCAACTACTTCGGGCCGCAGCGATTCGGCACGACGGACGTGCTGACGAGCGACGTCGGTGTGTTGTTTCTGCAAGGGCGCCTCCGCGATGGGCTGCGTCTCACGCTCGTCTCCAAGTCGAGCATCGTGCCGGAGATGCGGTGCGTTGTGGACCTCTTCGACCGCAACGACTACGCCGGGGCGCTGCAGGCGACGCCGTACTACTGCTATCAAGAGCGCGACATTCTGAAGCACCTCTCGGCGAACCCGAACGACTACCTCGGCGCGCTGCAGGCCATAGCGCGCACCATGGCCATGATGTACTTCCACGCGGCGCAGAGCCTCATCTGGAACCGCATCGCCTCGGCGCGTCTGTCCGGCGCCGGGCGAGCGCGTGCGGAGGTGGGCGACCTCGTGCTCGAGACGACGTATCAGGCGCGGCTGACTGGCGTGGAGGCGCCGCCACCGACGGCCGCCGCCGCCGCCGACGCGGACGTGAAACTGCCTCCTGTCCGCCGCCTCGCCAGCGAGGATGACTGCGCGCGCTTCGGACTGGAGGACGTCCTGCTGCCCGTGCCCGGCCCAGATCGAGATCTCGTCTATCCCTGCTCGGCTGGATGCACCCAGGACGACTACGCCGTGGTGCTTGCGGAGCTCGGCGTCGACTTTGGCGCAAGAGAGGCACTGTCGCTCATGAAGGTGTTCCACTTCCACGGCACCTACCGCGCACTGGGTGTGCGTCCCACGGACTTCACGCTGCGGCTGGAGACGGTCGCCACCTGGCGCACGCCGGTGCTGCGGTCTGACTGGGAGCGACATTGCGAGCAGGTCGGCATCGCAGTACCGGCGCCGAGCACCGCGGAGAGTGCGGCGCCGCCGTCTGAGCCAGCAGGTCCGGTGCAGGTGGTGGTGGCCGCCTTCGCCCTTCCCCCCGGCAGCTACGCGACCAGCGTCCTGCGTGAGTTCTGCATCGCCACCACGGAGACCCTCCACGGCAATGACACAGCCACAAATGATGAATAATCCCACTGGAGCAGAGGGAGAAGAGAGAAGAAGAAAAAAAAAAAGAATCACACACACACAAACACACACAGGGAGAGATCCATCAAGACACACTGGGTGGAGAGGAGGGCAGAGGCGGACGAGGAGAGAGTGAGAGAGGCCGCGAGGAAACAACAACAAAAATAAAAACCCAAAGCACCCTGCTCCGCTGGATGAACTCTTCGCTTGTGTGTGGAAGGACAGTGACTACCCAAGGTGTGTGTGTGTGCGTATGCGGCCACCGTCACAGTGCATCGCCTACACACGAGGAAAACAACAACAACAACAAAAAAAAGGAGAGGCAGAGGAGATACCGGTTCAAGAGAGTGAGAGAGGAGGCCAGCGGAAGTGAGTACATATTCCCTTCCTTCTTTCCTCCACGTCGTCTCTGTCCACGCTGTCCTTCTGTGCTGCTCGCACTGCATTTCATTTCCTTTCCTTTGCCCCCTTACCCCACCCCCCTTCTGTTTCTTGTGAACACCACCTGCCCCCCATTAGACGAGCATCGTATCAGTATCCTCCCCCTCCTCCTCCTACGCACACACACACACATACACGGACGTGTGGACGTGTCTATCGACCTCTCCGCACACACACACACACACACCCGCCTCACTCTCTCCCTCTGTTTGCCTCGTGGATCACAGCAGTTCAACGGCGCTTGTCGGTGTCTATCGGTTGGGTGAACTACGTCGAGTACACCCTCGCCTCGTCGCCCCTCCTCTCACGGTGCAATGTACCCGAGTGGCCCGCAGGAGTGGCTGGCGAAACTCGTGAGCTTCGACACAACATGCACCCAGTCGAACCTGGCCCTCGTCTACTACGTCCGCGACTACCTCGAGTCTATCGGGCAGAGGGTGCAGCTCGTGTACAGCGCGGGCAAGGAAAAGGCGCACCTCTTCTGCACGCTCCCGGGCGCAAGCGGGTCCACCAGCGGCGGTATCATCCTCTCCGGACACACAGACGTCGTCTCCGTGTCTGGGCAGAAGTGGGACACCGACCCCTTCACGCTGACCGAGAAGGCAGGGAAGCTGTACGGCCGCGGCACCTGCGACATGAAGGGGTTCCTTGCTGTCTGCCTAGCCTTGGTGCCGGCGATGCTGGAGGCGCGGCGCGCGAAGCCGGTGCACCTCGCCTTCTCCTACGACGAGGAACTGGGCTGCATTGGCATTCCCACCCTCATCGAGTACATGAAGCAGCACCAGATCACGGCAGACGCCTGCCTCGTCGGCGATGGCGGCATGACCGTGCAGACGGGCAACAAGGGACACCGTGTCTGGCGGTGCACCGTCACGGGGAAGGCGATCCACTCGTCCATGGCGCTCATGAACACGAGCTGCAACGCGATCGAGTACGCGGCGCAGATCATCACCAAGATCCGCGAGATCGCGAAGGAGGTTCGTGACCACGGCGCGCGGGACAACAGCTACGGCTGCCCTTTCTCGCCCATGTCGACGAACCTGATTCAGGGCGGCAACGCCGTCAACACGGTGCCGGCCGAGTGCTCCTTCGAGTTCAACATCCGCATCACCGACACGAAGGTGGCCCTGGACGTCGACGCCAGGATCCGCAAGTACATCGACGACGTTGTCCTACCCGCCATGCGAGAGGAGTACGCGGAGGCCTCCGTCGTGCTCGACGCCTTCTGCTGCTGCCCCGCCTTCAACGCCAAGGAGGACGCTCCCTTCACGAGGCTGGCACGGAAGCTCATGAACTACCACAAAATTGTGAAGGGCACCGGCACCACAGAAGCGGGCTTCTTCCAGGAGGACCTCGGCATCCCCACCGTCATCATCGGCCCCGGGACCGCCGGCGCGCACGAGGCAAACGAGTACACCGCCGTCACTGACCTCCTGGCGTGCGTGCGGGTCACCAAGCAGCTCATCGCCTGTTGCACAGAGACGGCACAGCCGCTCGACTCCCACTTGTGAGCCGCGGTCCCCCACAAAGAGACGAACACACACACAAAAAGAAAAAAAAAGGGAAACGAACGGATGCAGTGACAGAGGTGGTTTTGTGTTTTATGTGTGTGTGTGTGTGAAGTGGGGCTGGGTGCAGCTCTTGGTGGCACGAGCACTCTTTCCCCCTTTTCTCTCTCTCTCTCTCCGGAGTGGGTTCCAGGAGTGCTCGCTCCTCTTCTCTTTTTTTCGATTGTGTTTCACACCGACCTTCCTTCGAGTGCGTGTCGTTTGGTAGAGGCAGGAGAGAAGGGAGGAGGGGTGCTGGTCGTTGTTGTTTTTTTGCGACCTCCTCCGTCTCCCGCCCTCCCATTGCTCCCCGTGCTCTCTACGTCTTCTTCTACTCCTTCTCATCACGTGACCGGCGGGTGGACGCGAGAGAGCGCGGGGGTGCCGTCAATCACGACTGTCCGTGAACTCGTCCACTCTCTCTCCCTCCCCCAACGGTCAGAGGTTTTTTTTTTTTCTCCTCTCTCTCTCACAGATGCGCAGGTGTGTGTGTGTGTGCGCGTGCATCTGCTCCGACAGACAGCGCCACCACCACCACCGCCAACAGAGTGTTTACAACCAGCTCACGCCTCCTCTCCTCGTACTTATTTTCTGTTCTCTTGCACTTCTGGTGCAATAGTCGTCACGCTGAGCCTTCACCCACCCACCCCATCTCCCCTCATCTCTGCGCTTCCGCCTCCCAATTGAGCCACACGCCACACGCCACACACACACAAATGCAGAGAGAGAGAGTCGTGCGTGCGTTACTGGCCGAGTGTGAGAGGAAAGGAGGGAAGAGACGACATCATATCCGTGGACTTCACGCGACCGACGTGTCGGCTCGACAAACGCTTCTCCGAGCGATGAACAAGAGTAACGGGTGGTGTTGGCTGCTGTGTCGCTTTGCTCTCTCAACACGGCTCTCTCTCTTTCTTTCGTCCTCCATACACTTCAGCACACACACTCACTCACTCACAGACTGTCCCTGTCCTCTTGTGTGCGTGAGACGACAGTAGGGCCACACGACTGCCCCAACAAACGTGGTAGAGGGTGGGGCGGCGCACTCTGGCGCTGAGGGCAGGCGCGTTCACGCTGGACGAGAGGCCCACCGTGTCGGTGATCGTCGAATCCCGCACATCTACACACATCCTAGACAGACAGACACACACACACGCGCGCATAGACGCACTCATAGAGAATCACAAGACGCGGTGTACGACGGTGTTGCGCGCAGCCATGTACATGGACCTGCTGGAGCAGGAGGTGGAGGCGCTCGGTGCGGAGGTGACTCGCCTGCGCCTCATGGTGCACCGTGTCACGCAAGTGATGGAGGCGCCGATACCCGGCCACCGCGTCCCCTTCCACGCAGACCCCTCACAGGTGTCTCCTAGCGTCGACCACAGCAACGCCTCCGACCTGCAAGCGACTGTGGACTCCTACAAGCAGATTCTGCCCTTGGTGCAACTGCTGCTTGCGCAACAGCAGCGGAGCGAGACAGCAGGCAGCGACAGCAAGCGTCGAAGTCGCAGAGCCACGCACCGCCATCACAACCGCGGCCGCCACGGGAAGGACCGTCGGGACGCCTCCTCCTCTTCCTCCTCCTCCTCCTCCCGCACCCCCACGTCGCCCGTCTCCTCCACTCGCCGGTCCCTGACCACCGCGTCGTCGTCACAGCAGCAGCAGCAGCGGTCGCAGAAACGGCGCAGCGACAGCCATGGCCACGCCGTGCGTGAACAGGTGTCGGTCACCCGCGCCGCCTCGGCGTCCCCTTCCCCGCCCTCGGCTAGGGCACTCGCGGAGCAACAGGCCGCGGCGGAGCCCCACGCGGCGCTGACGTCTCCTCACCAACACAGCATCGCCTCTCCCAGCCTCGCTGGCCGGCGCCGATCCAGCGGTGCCGCCCTCCCCGCGAGTGTGCAGCCCCCGCCAGATGCAGCCGCGCTGCGGTCTGCCTCGATATCGATCATGGACCGCCTTCGAGCTCAGCACCAACACGAGGCGGCTGCGGAGCGTGAGGACTCGTCGGACAGCAGCAACGTCATGCCGATGGTCACGTCACTGACTCGGCCGACGGCCACCGGGCATCCGTCCCCGACCCCGCGGCGCCAGTACGTGATGAGCGCAAGCACCACCCCTAGCACGACCAAGCCGGGCTCCGCCAAGGCCGGGGCGTCCGGCAAGCTCCACCAGCCGCCCTCCGAGCGCGAGTTCGAGCACCGCGGCCCGGCCCGCAGTGGCGCGGAGGAGCCAAGTCGCCACAGCACGGCGGCGCTGCCTCCCGGCGCCGATGCCTCAAACACGCTCTTCGAGTCATCCCGGTCCAGCAACCGCGTCTCCGAGCGTGCCGGCGGCAGCGCCGTCGACAGCGTCCTCCTCAGCGGCCAGGGCATCTACAACTACAGCGCCATCGCGTCCGCCTTCTCCTCTCCTGCGACCAGCCACGTACCGGAGGAGACGGGGGCCGCATCGAGTGGCCGACCACTCGCACACGCTGCACTGGCGTCGATGTCCTCTGCGGCGGGCACGTCGCTGATAAACTCACTGCCGCAGCTGCCGGCGGCAGCGGAAAGCGGGCTCGCACGCCAGCCGGGGCACGGGTCGGCGTCCGGCGGCGGTGGCGGCGCTGTCCACTCGTCGTCGTCGTCGTCCGCTGAGGACGCCTCGCAGGTTCAGAACGCGTTGCTGGCGACGATCCCAACCCCCTACCGGGCGGGCAGTCTCATCCTCGGCGCGCGTCTGCCCATCGCCGTACAAGCAGCCAGCAGCCCGTCTGCATCCGTCGCGACCGCGGTGAGTGGCCGCGGCGACAGCCAGGACAAGGCCGTAGCCGCCGCCTCAGCACTCCAGCGCACTGGCCCGGCGGCGTCAACGACGGCAGCGGCGACACTGCGGACGGCCCAGGCGACGGGTGGTCGCCCCAACCGCTCCAGCACCTCCACGTCGTCCTCCTCCTCCGACGATGCTGCGGCTGCGTTCCACCACCCAATATCGCGGCGACCGACCGAGACCCACCACCGCGACTCAAGCTTCCACGACTACTCCGCAACGGCGGCGTCGCCGCAGCAGCCGCAGCAGCTGCTGACGCCGGACGCGAGGACGCGCAGCTCGCCTGCGCCTTTGCAGGACCCGTCCGCGTCGCAAAGCCACGACGCCTACAGCTTTGCCGCCTACTCGCTCCAATACTCGGCGCAGCACTCGCCGCCTCCGCAGGACATCGACGCCTCGCCGAACTCCTCCCGGGCCCTGTCGCACTCCATGAGTCCCCACCAATCCGCGCGAAGTGTCTCCCTCGGGGGCTCTGTGCCGGAGCGGCGGGGCTCTATCGCCGCTGGTGGCTACTACTACGGCTACGACTTTGGTGCTGGCAGTCCCAGTCAGCCAAGCATGGCCTCCTCGCGAGTGGGTGAGGCGTAGAACCGCACACGTACGCACCCAGGCAGCGTATAGAGGATGCGCAACCGCACCTCCGCCAAGACCCCTCCCCCCTCCCTTCCCCCCACTGGTGCTGTCGCTGTCGTTGCCTCAGATGTGATGCGTGGCGCATGCGGTGGTGGTGGTGGGGAGGGCTCACTGCGCCCCTCAGGAACAAAAGAACCTCCAAACATACGAGGAAGAACAGCAAGAGCACAAAAGAAAAAGAGCAGTCGAAGGGGCACACGACACGGCGGTATCTCCTTGTGTGTAAAAACGTGTGTGCATGAAATGTGTGTGTGTGTACCCAGTTGAAGAGCCTCTAAGTGAAAGGCTGGGGCTGCGGCTGCTCGCCTTTCCCTCTCTCCTCCGCACAGACACACACACACGCTTCAACCTCCATGGATGCGTGCCAAGATGGAGGAGGAAAAGGGGAAGATGGACCAGCACAACAGCAGCACGGAGTACCCCCCTCTCCCCCCTCCACTACTTCCTCTCCTTTCACCACCACTTCCTTGCTTTGTGTGTCTGCCGTTGTTGTTGTTGTTGTTGTTTTTCTGTTCGGGTTTTACATGATACGAGGAGAGGTGCTCAGAAGAGGAGAAGGCAGTGGGTCACGTCTCTCTCTCTCACACACACCTTCTCTGTAGCCCCCTCCCATTCCTCTATCGGCTACCTCATCCACCTCGAAGAGAGTGGAAGTGGGAAGGGGAGGGCGGCGCATTGTACCATCATGCACGCGTTGACTCTGCCAGGTTTATGCGCTGAGCTCTCGCGTATTCAGGTGGATCTACTGCAGCGCCGGGGTGCTCCTCTGCAGCTGGCACACGAGGGCATTCAACTGCTCCGCGAGCAGCTGCCCACAATCGAGCTCCCCTCTTCTGTGCACGAACACATCTCGGGCTACGTGCCCAAGCTGCTGCGGTCGTGTGCAACGGTGTTGCGCCATGCCCCGGACGAGGATGTGCTGCCGGCGCTGGAGGCGCTGGACTTCTGCACCGACCTCGCCGCCCGGTACGAGGACGGCGGCCACCTCAGCAGCTGCAACAACCTCACGGACCTGTGCTCGATGCTGCGCTCTATCAACGCGCTGGACGACTGCCAAACGCGGATGCTGGAGCTGTCGGCCCCTTCATCGCACGCGTTGACGACGAGCCCTGGCGTGCCGCAGACACGGCGCATCGCCTACCATCTCGCGCCCGTGTACCAGCATGCCATGCGAGTGTGGTCGCAGCCACGAGAGCGAGTGTCCTCGCTGAACGTGCTGTCCCTCCTCGAGGCGACAAGCCGCATCCACGGGAGAGGCTCACACGCGCCTGCCACCGGCGCCGACAAGTGCAGCTTGTTGCCGGCCAAGGCAAAGATCCACATGGAGGCCAAGATGCAGCGGTGCATCGGCGCGCGCGGCCTCCTCGCCTCACTGCGCGAGGCAGAGCTGAACCGCACGGATGCTGGCATGAGCCTCGCCACGATGGCGCAGACGGGCCTCTACGACGCAGAGGTGTGCAACCGCAGCTGCGACGTGCTCTTCTGGCAGCACGCCCTCCTGACGAGCCAGCAGCTGTGCCAGGTTCTCTTTCACCTCGGCACGCTGCAGCACCGCCACGTCCATCAGAAGTTCTTCTCGAGCCTCATCGAGGCCCGAAACTGCAACGCAGAGGCCGTCCGGCAGCATGTCCTCGGGCTCGCCATGCTGCGCCAGCCCCCACCTAGCGAGACGCGGTTGATGGACGGCATCTTCCTGCACGCGCTGCGCAGCGCTCACGCACCCCCGGACGCCAGCGAGCGCAGCGGGGACACCACGCACGGCGCGCGGCCGTCGGAAGCGCGCTGGCGGCGGGCCCTTCGCGACCCGCTGAACGACGACGCCTACACGCTCCCCCCGCAGTGGTACATCGACGTCGGGCACGGCCTCACGTGCCTCGACATTCAGCACCCCAAGTACAAGCTCATGACGGCGCGGCAGACACGCCGTAGCATCGGCCGCCTGACCACGGTGGAGCGGTGCAAGCTGCTCTACGCGCTTGGCGGCCTCTCGGCAGACCAGGTGCCGCCGGGGCTGCAGACGCCATGGCGGAGCAAGGTGGAGCGCAGCATCTCCATCGTAGCGGAGAAGCTGAAGGATATCGAGCCTCACGAGGGCCCGTACGTCATGAATGCGCTGCTGCACTGCGGCATCCACGAGCACTGTCGCATCCCACGCGCGCCACGCCTTGAGTCGGAGGAGAACCCGGTGGAGGTGCTGCTGCGCACGTGGGCGACGGTGCCGAAGGAGCGGGTGCTCGAGCTGACGGAGCAGATCCGCCCGCAGCACCTCCGCGCCGCATCCTCCAAGGCGCCGTCGACCGTGGCGAAGGTGGTGGTGCGCGTCGCGGCGACGTTCGGCGAGGTGTCGCGGAACGAGTCGTACCGGCTGGAGCCTCTCTGTGCCGCAGTCGAGGCCCACTGCGCGGACATGACGGCGGCGGACTCGATGCGCACACTGCAGGCGCTGCTGCGAATCGGCCGCACCGGCCCGCGCCGGCAGAAGGCCATTGGGCAGCTGCTCGCCAACCTGTGGGCACGCCGCTACGACCTGGACAGCGACCAGCTTCACCAGTGCTGTGCATGTGTTCAGCACTGCACCGACCTCCCCGATGCCTTGCGGCTCCTCCAGTTCGCTGCCACCCACTAGAAGGAGAGGAGAAGGGAGGAGCCTGTGGGCAGATGCGCGTGCGCGCGAGGGTCGCTGCATGTCCACACTCTCATCGTCGTCGTCATTGTAGTGGTGGTTGCTCGTCGGAATAGCTTCTCAGCCTCATTGCTTCTCTCTCGCCCACTGATCCGATCTGCTGGACATTGGATGGAAACGGATGGAGGAAGGGGATGACGAGATGACTTCAATTGACGACCGCACACACACACACACACACACACAGAGATGCATCGCTGTCCCCATGTTGCGGTGCTCCACGATTGCGCAGTGATGCACGTATCGCGGCTTCTTCATGTTGTTGTTGTTGTTCTCTACGCGGTCCCGCCCTGCAGTCACCCCCTTCCTCCCGACCTTCTCTCCTCTGCAACGACCAACTTACACACATACACACACACACACACATGCGCGCGTAGTACGCTGTATCCTCACACAGACAAGAACAGGTGCAACGCACACACACACACACACTCGGTAGCAACGATGGGCAAGCGACTCAAGAAGGCTCCCAAACAGAAGCGAAAGCTCGACATGGCCGACCGACCCCGCAAACTGACAGCCAAGGGCAAGATCAAGCACAAGCGCGGAGACTTGAAGCTCGTGGGCTCCCGCAACGTGAGCTTCAGCGTGAAGCAGGGCAAGGGCGGCAAGTGGGTGAAGACAGAGGAGCGCAAGTGCAACATCCACACCGTGTGCGACTGCGTCAAGCGCACCGACCCGGCCCGCATGCGCTACACCACTAATCGGTAGAGGCGACAACTGCCACCGAACCAGGCTTTCGTCGTCCACCGCTTCTCCCACTCAACATCTCTACGTGTAAGTCTCACACACACACATACACACCACAAAAGTAAAGAGACACTCGCCCCGCCCCGCTCCCATTCCTTCTCCCAACCTCCCCTATCCAGCAAACGCGTGGGTCCGCGCAGAGATGCAGGAAGCTACTCTGGAGGCCCGTACTTCCTACCTTGAAGGGAGGTGCCTGAGGGTGATCCATATGTATGTGTGTGTGTGTCTGTGTTTGTTTTGTTGTTGTTGACGTAGTGGTCCACGGACAGAGTGGAGATGGGATAGCGTGTGAGGGAGCGAGAGATGAGGAGGGAGCGAGGTGTGCACAGCTCTGGAACCACACGGTGCGGCTCATCGTCTCTCTCCCGTACTCCCACCCAAAGGCCGCCATGGCGCACGTGCTCTCCAGCTTTCACGGTTGCCCTTCTCTTCTCTCCTCTCCTCCCCCCTGCCTCACTGTGCACTGGAGTTCACACCGGGTGCCACTCTTGGGTAGGAAGCAGCACTCTGCTCTGTCACTCTCTCTCTCTTTATCAAGCGGCACACACTTGTCCGGCATACACCAGTTGGAGGAGCGCATTCAAGCGCGGCGCTCTGTGTTTGTGTGTGTGGTGGCGTGGACGTCAGACACACGCCTGCCCAGATTGCATTGTGGGATGTGTGCCTGTCGAGCACCGCAGAAGCACACACACACACCTCCCTCTAACCTCCCCCACCTCTTGTCTCCGGGGCTGCCAGAGCTACCGCTCTCGTGCGTCTGGCACATCCGTCGTTGCGTGGTGTCTCCCCATGTCCTTCTTGCGACTCCCGAGGCGTAATGAGCAGCAGCTCAGGAACGCGGCGCAGGAGGCGTTCGACTACCTCTACGCGCAAATACCGACCACCGCTGCGGTGGAGGGCGAGCGGTTTCTCGAACTCGGCCACTTCGAGGCCCTCGCCGCCGCGACCCACCTGCGACTCGACGACCTCTCCATCTACCTCCTTGCCTTCGCCGTGGACGAGTCGGCGAAGAGCATCTACAAGATATCAGAGAAGCACTTTGTAGCGTGGCTCGGCGGGCTCACCCCCGCGCTGTCGCACACCGCCGCGCCTCCGTGCAAGGAGAACGGCTACGCCTCGTTGTTCGCAGCGGCGCATGACGCGGTTGTCGCGCTGAACAACACGATCCGCACGTCTGAGGAGCGGCGCAACAAGTTCTACCAGTTCCTCTACAACTGGTGCTTGAAGGGGAACACGTCCTCCGACCGCGTCGACAGCGCGAAGGAGCTGTGGTCGTGTTTCTTCTCGCGGCTTCCCGTGTCGCACACGCCGTCGGAGGGACAGCAGAGGTTCAGCGCCTACGTGTTCTTCCCTCGCATCGGACAATGGCTCGACTTTATCGAGGCGCGCAACGACGCGGCGGCGGTGGGCAAGTCGGGGAAGTTGGGCATAGAGCAATCCGGCGTCTCCTTCGATACTTGGGCACAGCTGGTGCCCTTCGCACAGTTCACCAACTACGACGCCTACAACGACGAAGACTCGTGGCCGGTCACCATGGATGACTTCGTGGCGTATGTCCAGAAGACATCGAAGGGCAAGACGACCTAGTCGGCCTCCGCCGCACCGCAACCCGCGCATCCGCCTTCATCCACCCCCCCCCCCCCTCCACACCCCGCGTTTCATTCGCGTCTGCGGGAGTGGTGGTGCTTTCGGAGGAGGGAGGGAGAGGGAGGGGGGGGGGTCACAGTCGGCATTCGCATACGGTGTGCTCGCAGCATCTGTGTTTTTTTTTTTCCTTCTTCGCCGTCGCATGCGTGTGTGAGTCTGTTGGTGCTGTTCTTGTCTCCCCACACATTGCCCCCTCTTCTGCCGGCGGCCGCCCCCTCCTTCCCTTCCCTTCCTTCCCTCCCGGTATTCGCCCCCCTTTTGCCCTTCCTCTCCACACACACAGACAAACCGTCCTCACACAGCTGTTCTGTCGCCCTCTTCCATCGCGCTGGACTGTGGTACACCACCACCCTCTGCAGTGACGGGTCACGATGATTGGGATGGTGGTGGTGGTGGTGGTGGCATCGCCACGTCTTCGCCTCGGCATGCTTCGTCTCCTCGCCGGTGCTGTTACTCTCCCTCTCTCTCCTTTTTTGTTTCTCTGCTTCTCTCTGCTTTCTCTTCAACTCGCTCTGCCTTCGCTTCATCACAGACGCAGATCGACACGTACATGAGCACCTCTTCGCCGAGCCGCGCAGAGGACGGTGCAGGTGGACATGTCGAGAGCACCGCACGCGCTCTGACAGATGCCGGCGCGCCGCCCGCAGCACCCGCCACGTCACCGGTGTGTCGACGCACCGCCCCCGTCGCTGCAGGGGAGGGAGAGGAGGGGCACCGGCGCACCGTGACGCGTCTGTTTCATCGCCTCCTCGGCACGCCACCGTCGCTTGCCGCTGCAGCGTGCAGCTCCCCCGCCGTGTCAGCTGACGGCGGTGCCGGTGCGGCGATGCGGCGGCAGGTCAAGGTGGCCGTGGTCGGCGAGGCAGAGAGCGGCCGCACCACGCTGTGTGCCAGTCTCGGCCACTCAGCCGAGCGCGCGACGAAGCACCCGCTGGTCGTCTCGGGTGCCGCGGCGGCGCTGGGCATGGACGCCTCTGTCTTCTCCACGCAGACGTACGACGTGAAGGAAGTCGATGAGTACCTCGTCGCCGGCGACACCCTCACCCCCGTTACGGACCGACTCCAGCGACAGCCGCAGACGTGTCGTGTCGAGGCCACCATCGTCGACAGTGGCCCGGCACCGCTGTCATCCGGGTGCGGGACGTGGAAGCTGGCGGAGGCAGACCTCGTCCTGCTCTGCTTTCCCTTGCTCGGCATCAAGCAGGTGATGGTGGTGGCGGAGGCGCAGGCAGAGCCGGAGCCACCCGCTGTTGCACACGTGGGAGTCTCTAGCGGCAAAGCCCGCCCGGCGAAGGCAACGCAGGCGTTCATCCACTCCGGCGAGCTCAAGCTCCTCGGTCGTCTTCTGGCCCTCATCTCCAGTCGGTGCCGCACACCAGACACGCTGCCGTTTGCGCCGGCGCCGGCGATTGTCGTGGTCGGCACGCTCCAAGACTCTCTACGCGATGCCTCGGTCGCGGCGACGCACACCATCCTCGGCGCTCTGCGGCGCGTGTGTGACCGTCTCACGCGTCAGTCGCCTACGCTGCTTCGTGTCACGGACGTGGTGGCGGTGAGCGCGCGGCATGGCACGTGCGTCCTCATGGCCGACACGAAGCTGTCTACCCTGCAGGCGTGGTGGGGCCGCGCTCTGCGGGCCACCCCGTCGTCGATGTCGGCGTCGTCCAGTGCGCCGTCAGGCGTGCTCCTCGACACCGGCGCGGTGCTGCGCCTCGACGACACGCGGGCCGCGTCGCTGTTCATCGACTTCATCACGGAGCTCAAGGCACGCCGACGCGTGTGGTTGCTACCGCTGCCACGTCTGTGGCGTGTGGCGTACGCCCTGGGAATGCAGGTGCGCGAGCAGCTCTCTCTAGTTCTGCGCCACATGGAGACTGCCGGCGACGTCCTGCTTCTCGGCCGAGCACTGGGCGATGTCGACGAAGGGGCACCGCTGGACGACTGGGACTGCGCGAAGGAAACGGTGTGTATGTGCCCCGCACTGCTGCCCGCCTCCTACGCCATCCTCAGCGTCTACACCGACTGGGTTGCTCGGCGGCAGCGGCGGCACCTGCGCGCGTGCCTGCGCGGGGTCGACCTGCAGGAGTGCGGGGCCGCAGACCCGGCCGCGCTGGCGGCGAGGGGCCGCTTCAACGCTCCTCTGCTGCAGCGTCTCGCCACCGCCCTTCAGCTGCGACGCACGCCCGCCAAGGAGGCCGCAGAAGTTCTCACCGCCGTCCTCGTCGGCGCCGACCTAGCGTACATCACCAGCGCCTCAGACCGCGAGGTGGAAGGTGTCATCGAGGGCGGCGTAGCAGCGGCGTCGCCGCAGTCGCAGTCGCAGCCGCAGCCGCAGCCGCAGTCAACAACAGTGCACAGCGACCCACTCCAGCCGCCGTCTCCGACACGGACGGGATCGTCAAGCGTCAGTGTGGGGCACAGCCCCAGCAACAGCGGCCCATATGGCGCACCAGCGGCGTCTGCTTCTGCACACGGCATCGCTGCGGCCCTGGCGTCAGCCACCATGTCCTCCGCGAGCTCCTTCGCCGACGACCGCGGCACCCCGGCACCGTCGCCGACCGCATACGGCGGCGTCCAAGACACTGAAAGAGCGGGGCCGGTCGATGGGAGCGCCTACACGCGCCGCCAGAACATCACCGTCGCTGAGCTCACATCGCTGTTCCTGCTGGGAGAGCTCACCTCCTCGTCTTCCGAGCCCTCCACGGCAGCCCCGCGCACCGACGTCGACGCCGCAGCCGCGCCGCTGCCCGCCGTCCACCTCGTCGTACCATCGCTGCAGCCACGTGTCGTGTGCCCGGCGCAGCTGGTGGACCGCGTCACTGACGCCAGCACCACTCTCGCAGCCTCTAGCTGCCGGAGCATCGCGACGGTGCAGCTGCAGATGCGCGTGGATCCGCTGCCGCCTGACCTCGTCCTAGCGCTGACGTGCCGCATTGGCGGCCTTTCCCATCGTGTGGCGCGTTCGTACACCGATGCCGCTCTCTTCGCCTGCCACGTGGGCCTGCAGTGCACAGCAGACCCGGAGCACCGCGTCGCTTCTCCACCGAATGGCTGCGTGTTCCTCCACTGCGAGGCGGCCACCCACATCGAGTTGTCCCCACCTCCGACGCCGCTGCTGCACCTCATCCTCTTCGCCAACTCTCGAGTGCAGCTCTCCTCTCTGGAGCGTGTCGTCTGCCGCGAGCTGCAGATGTTTCTGCGGCAGCGCATGCCCGGCGTAGCGCTCTCTCCCGCTCCAGAGACGCGAAGTGCGGCGAGGGTGGCGCCACTGGCGTCGTTCAGCTGTGCGACGGTGGCGGACCTGCTGCACACGCTCCTGGAGGAGGGAGAGTGATGGGTGGTCGGCATGGCCCGACACCGCGCGCGACCTCGCCGCGACTTCTGCAGTGTCCCTCGTCCTCCTCCTTCCCCCTCTCTCTCTCTCTCCCGCCCACCCATCACTCAGGCAAGGTGGGGGGGGGAGGGGGAGGGGGCGAGCATCACATTTGGTTGCAAGGACACTGGAGGCACTGTGAGTCGTCCTCCGTTCGTCTGTCGGCAGTGGTGCCCTGAGAGGAGGACCGGCCGGTGTCATCCACGAAAACGAAAACAACGACGGGAGAGAGAGAACGAGAGTGACAAGATGACAAAAAAAAAACAGGGGGGCGACGGAGGCGGAGAGATCCTCCTCAATTGTACGGGCCACCAGCGGACTTCCGTTTCTCTTCTCGTTGTCCATCCATCTGTGGCTGAGCTGACACACTTGACTCCTGTCTCTTGTCTCTTGTCTCTCTCTCTCTCTTTATCACACACACACACACGCACACACCCTTCACAGAAAGGACGTGGCACTTGCACACGTTTCCACCCCCCTCTCACTCTCTGTTCACTTGTTTTTTTTTTTTTTTACACTTCTCCTATCTTCGTGGACGACGCGATGGCCACGACACTGCAAGCCGCCTTCCCAGACGCGGGTGGGACCGTGTGCAGCACCTTCTTCAGCTCCGTCGACCTGTCGGATAAGCTGTGGGCGGGTGTCGAGCGACTGGCCGCAGCTGACGACATCACGTTCTGGACCGTCGTGGCGAACCACGAACGCCTGCCGGTGGTCCTCATGAACGTCGTCACTGCCGTCGACCAAGCACACAGCTCCCACTCGAAGGCGCTGCGCCGCGCCGTGACGCCGGATGGAGAGCAGCGCGTCATCGAGGTGATCCTGCGCCTCGCCATGGCGACTGAGCCGTGCTCGCGCCGCCACGTGGACCCCGCGAGTCTGGCGGCGCGGCTGAACGTCCTTCTGCCGTGGAAACTGCTGTTCCCCGCCTCGCTCATGCTGCTCCGCCACAGCGGCGCCGCTGCATCGGTGACCATCACCTCCCTCATCCTCCTCAACCCCGGCTACCTCTGCACGCTCAACACGTACATGCCCACCTGGTGGGACGCCGTCAACCGCGTGGCCGTGCGCTCGGCGCGCGAGCTGCAGCGCGGCCGCTTCCAGCGTCTCCCGGGCGACATCCTCTCCTCCTTCGAGCAGGTGTACCGCCTCACCAAGCAGCTCTGGGCCGTGCTGCAGTGTGCCCCATTCCTGTCCGACTACCTCTCGCTGCCGCGCACGCTGCGGTCGCTGCGCGTCATCGTCGACGTCCTGTCACCGATCCTGCAGCACTTTATCATGGTCTGCGACGACCTCACGGCGCGGCGGCCCATCCTCAGCCGCGCCAACTCCGTCATCGTGAACGCCGCCATCAACACCTCGTCGGTGCTGCTCCTCTACCACACCTACGCGACGCAGGGACCGCGGCGGCGGCAGGACACGGATGGCCACTGCATTCCGGCGCTCATCAGCCGCACCTACAGTCACCTGCGCGAGTACCTGCGCCAGTACGGCCGCGGCTTCGTGGAGGAGATCCTCCAGTCCTACGGCAGCGGCTCCTTCCCGGCCCTCATCCACTTCCTGTACCCCCCGCCGCCGTTTGCGGACGACGCCGGGGAGAAGGCGCTCGGCCAGGTGCTGCTGACGCTCACGAAGGAGGTGGCGGACAGCAATGATTTCGCCGAAGCGGCCCGCGGCACCCGTCAGCGCTTCTTCGAGCTGCTGCTGCTCGAGGTGGTGCGGCAGGGTGTCCACATCAACGACCTCTTCACTCGCCACCTCGTCACGGCGGAGGAGGCGAAGCGGCTCGGCGCCTCGGAGGAGACGATCGCGAACGCACTCGCTGGGCGGCTCACCGGCAACGCGGACGCGGCCGATCGCGAGCGCGCTGGGTCGCCTACGCCGCCGCCGCAACAGGCGGCCCCGGCAGCGGCCGGTGTCGAGGACCCGCTCGTCAGCATGGTGATGGAGGTCTTCCCGCAGTACAGCGCCGTCGGCATCCGAGCCGCCTTGAACTTCTACAGCAACGACGTGGAGCAGTTCATCATGGACGCGAGTATGGAGAACCTGCCGCCGCACCTGGTCGGCCCGCTCACAGCGACCGGGCAGTCCGATGCAGAGCTGGCCGCCGCCCTCGCCGCCGCTGAGGCCGGGATGGCGAGCGCGCCTGCAGCGGCAGCGGCGAGCGCGACGGCGGCGGCCGGCGCGCGGGGCGACGCCGGGACGCACCTCGCCTCGTACGACTTTGACGACAACTTCGACCCCGGCACACTGTACCGCCTTCTGGGTCGCGACCTCTACGAGATGCTGACCGAGTCTGACGTGGAGGACGGCTATCTCGACGGCGGGGCGAACGAGGACGCCATGGAGGATGCGGCGGCCTACAGGACGACCCTGACCGACCCGCAGTCGTACATGTCCGACGCCTTCGACGTGGACGAGGAGATGAAGGTGAAGATCCGCCTCCTCAACGAGATCATGTACGAGGACGAGCTGGACGACGGGCAGCAGGACGTGCACATGGCGGGCGGCGACATCATCGACGACGACGACAGTGACGACGACAACACCGGCGGCCGCGGACGACGAGGCCGTGGCCGTCGCGCTGGCGGCCGTGGTACCGGCTATGCGGACCCGGAGCCGGCGGCGGCGACAGACAGCTCACAGCAGCAGCAGCAGCAGCTCCCCGCTAGCCCCGCCGGAGCTGCGGCGCCGACAGGACTGCCGCCGCGCGCGCCGCGCGACGACTACCACGACAAGCGGTACCACGAGAAACGCTCCAAGGATCGTTTGGCGCGGACGAAGCAGATCCAGGCGGAGCGCCAGGAGCATGCGCCGGCCTACGCGAACAAGAAGAAGACGTCCAAGGAAAAGTCTGGCGGCGCCAAGAGCTCGCTGCAGCGCGCATTGAAGCGAGGCAAGTTCGACCCTGACGCGTAGCAGCAGTGTGCGAGAAAGAGAGAGAGACGGAGAGAAGGGAGACGTGTCTGAATCACTGACAGGAGGGGTGGGGGGAGAAGAAGAAGAGAAAGCTCGTCAACCCCTCCAGTGCCGTCGCGCCACGTTCACCACTCTCTCTCTATTTTTGCGTCTCTGTCTTGACCCGACGGCGCGTGCCAACGTGTTCTTCTTCTTCTGTCCCCGTTCAGCCACCGAATTCACGCGTCTGCCACGCACATCCGCATCATCAGACTGTGAGAAAGAGAGAGACAAGAAAAAAAAGGAGAGTAGTGAGAGAAACACACACACACACACACACACTGAGTGTTCGACAAAAAGGTAAAAAAAAAAAAAAAAGAAGCACCATGCGATACGGTCGGTGTTTCCCATCGGTGGAGCACGCCACCGCCGCAGCAGCCCTCGACGTGAAACTGCTGCAGTCTTCTCCGAAACATGCTTGCTTTGTCGGTGCTCCCTTTTTCTTTTTTCTTGTACTGCTCCTGCATCTCACTCGCTTCTCGTGTTGCTTGTCGACCTCTTGCGTCGATGGTGTCGATCAAGAACTGTGCAGAGCACATTGTGTGCACCACTGTGGTAGTGCAGTGAATCTCTGCATTCTGCACAGGTGCACACACAGACACACACACATACACAAGCATCACGTCTCTCCGCGCCATTTCACTCAACTCTGTGAGGTACCGACACTCGTAGTTGCCGCCGCAGCTTTGCATCTCTGTTCTGCGAATCGCACTACCTGAGTGCGTCTGCGTGTGTGTGCTTTTTTTTTTCTCCCCCATCTGACTTGTGCGGACGGATGCAGCGTCTGCCTCGAGTTGCGTGCACCGTTGCGGCGGTGCAGCTGCACGGCGGCTCATCCTTGCAGCACTCCGCTGCCGCCACCGGGATGGTGTTGTCCAGCTCACCGCTGACGACGCAGCGCCGTGGTCTGCGTAACCTGCACCAGTATCCGCACGCGCGCTACAAGAGCCTCGTCAAGGACTGCCGTCGCTTCTCGCGCAACTGGTGGCTGACAGCGGGCAACAATCACGAACTCGTCTCCGAGGTGGGCCACGAGCGCGAGGCCACGGAGAATCTCGCGGTGCTGCGGGACGATAGCGACAACGACGCCTACGTGCTGTCCACCAACCGACTCGAAGACCTGCCGCCCGCGGAGCGGCTGAATGTGCTCGTGGAGATGATGACGGCGCGCTGGAGGGTGAAGGACAGCAACCGCGGCTACGACAAGGCCAAGATGCTCCTAAAGGCGCTCGAGTGCTTCAGCGAGATGCGTCTCTCTGGGCAAGTGAAGGTGTTCGACGAGCTCCCCGAGCCGGATCAAGACACGTTCCTCCAATACGTGGAGGGCTGCGCACAGTTCGCGCAAAGCTGCTCGCACTCGCACCCCGACGCCGTCGCGATCGTGCTGCGCGCCGCGGCCATCTGCGACGACATGCGCTGTGTCGACAAGCGGGAGGAGATGACGCATGTGGCGGAGGTCATGGCACAGCGGCTCGATCGCGCGTACGCCTGTGCCCGCCCACACGCCACCAAGGCGCAGCTCAACCCGCCCTCGGTGTCCCAGCTTCAGCGCGATGCTCGCATGCGGGAGCATCTGAAGCTCCGCGAGCACTTCAAGGACACACCGCATGTGCTGGAGGGGAAGCAGCGCCTCGACTTCTTCTACGGACCGCGCAACCGCAAGATCTTCCATCACTCCATGCGCAACGGCGACGTGCATCGAAACCTGCTCGCGATCCCACACCGACCCGAGACTCGGTCCTGGACAACATAGCACAAGGTCGAGCGAGCAAGAGGCGCGAGTGGCGTGGCAAGGAGTCTCCATACTCTCCCCGAGGAGCGGCACAGCAAACCTCTCTGTGCGAGGCACTCGGCCCCTCACAGAAACACGGAAGGTACACTGAAGGTACACAAACACACATATGCACGCGAGAAGCAGTGAGTCCACACCGCACGCCTCCCTCCCTCCCTCCCTCCCTCCCTCCCCGCACAGTCCGAACGGGACGAGCAGCGCAGACTGTGCTAGAGGGAGGAGGAGGAGGAGGATGCGAGCTGAACAGATCGCCGTGTGCACCGTCACAGCAGCAGCAGCAGCTCTTTCACGTGACCCCTTTATTCGTCCTCCGAAGTGCGGGGAAGGGAAAGCGCTACACAAGTCTGGTGGACCGCATGTGTGCCATCGCTCCTCCTCTTGCTCTCCCGCGTATACTCTCTCTCTCTACCACACACACACACACACACGTTGGTTTAGCTTTTTTTTTTTTTCGCCCACACCAAGAGTGTGTTTGGGGGGCAGACACCTCGGTCGCTCGTCTGCGACCTCCGCCGTTTCTTCTCTCTCTCTTTCTCTCTGCTCCTCCTACTCTTACCCCGAGCGCCGATCATGTCACACTACAACACGGGTATCGGGAGCAGTGTACCGTCTGTCTTCGACATCACCAGCGGCCTCACCGCCTTCCTCACCGACTTCATCCAGGTCGTGCTAGGCCAAACACAAACGAGCTTCCACGCGGCGACGCCGGAGGACAGTAACCCCGGTGTTTACGACCCAGAGACGCGGAGCTGGTCCGGCACGCAAGGGCTGCGGTACCGCGTGCCTCTCTTCCCCATCCCTAGCGAACGCCACACGCGGGAGAAGATACGCAACGTGAAGCTGCTGATGGACAACTGCCGCCGCATCTGCGT
Organism: Novymonas esmeraldas; assembly: GCA_019188245.1. NCBI lineage: Eukaryota > Euglenozoa > Kinetoplastea > Trypanosomatida > Trypanosomatidae > Novymonas > Novymonas esmeraldas. Next base: position 188,424 of record JAECZO010000030.1, on the reverse strand, counting down.
GGCGGATGAGCTTCCGTCCACGGCGGAGGAGCGGAAGTTCTGGACGGCGTACCGGTTTATGCAGTACCAGCTGTTTCTCTCCCCCGCCTGCATCGTCACCCCGCCGGTGTACGTCCTCTTCAAGGTCTTCCACGACAAGCTGCCACGCAGCCTGCGCGGCCGCACGATGCCCATCCTCGCCGGTCTCGCCATCGCAGAGCTGTGGTCGGATGCGACCTACCCCAGTCATCAGCTGCTCTCGACGGCGCTGCGCGCCAAGACGCCGATGGGCGACGCAGCGCGGGCGGAGTGGACACGACTGCAGCCCATTGATATCCCCTTCTTCATCCACAGCTCCTACCAGTTCCAGAAGCTCTTTAACTCTGTGCCGGAGGAGTACCTCTTCGGTGGCGACCTCGCCACTCTGTGCGGGTGATACATGCACACGCGAGGGTGGGAAGAAGGGAGGTGCGATGTTGAGAGCACGCCGACCAGGTGGTGGTGGTGGTGGTGTATCTGCGTGCGTGTGCGTGTGTGACAGGAGAGAGACGTCTGGGACGTCGTCAGCGTTGAGACGGAGGTGTTGGCGTCGCTGATAGTTTGTCGTTGTTGTTGGCGTTGTTTGTCACACGGTAACAGCTCGCACACGCGGCGGCGCCGCGCATGGGAGCCATCACACACACACACACACACACACACAGAAAGAGATAGAGAGGCAGTTGTGTTCACTGCAGCCCTCAGCGCCACGCTGAGGCCCGTTGCGACACACTGGGGCCGCACCCGCACACATTTGAGCTGGGCATGTTTCACTCCTGCTTGTGCTCCCTCATCTCGCCCTGTCCCACTCCTCTTTCTTTCCTCCGCCCGAGGGACCCCCGAAACACGAGGAGCAGCCCAGGCTGCACAAGCGGCTCCTACGCCCCGCACACTTCACGATCCCCCCGCTCTTCTCCTCCCTCCCCATCGCAAACATCTGTGTGTGTGTCTGTCTGTTTGTCTCTCTGTTGCGCTGGGTCAGCTGACGAGGTGGCTTCTTCGGCAGGAGCAATGGCGAGCAGCAGTTTGCAGCTCCCTGTGACGGAGGCGCGTGAGTCCATCGTGCGCATGATTCGCAAGAACCAAGCCGTCATCATCGTAGGCGAGACCGGCTCGGGCAAGACTACGCAGATTCCGCAGTACGTCTGGGACGACATTCTGAGCAAGCGTCCAGGCGCCGGCATCGTGGGGTGCACACAGCCTCGCCGTGTCGCCGCGGTGAGCATTGCGCGACACGTGGCCCAGCAGCGCGGCGGCTCGGTCGGTGGGGAGGTGGCCTACGCCGTCCGCTTCGACGACACGTGCACGGACGCCACCCGCGTCAAGTTCCTCACCGACGGCATCCTGCTGCGCGAGATCCAGGCGGACCCGACGCTGACCAAGTATGGCTGCATCATCCTCGACGAGGCCCACGAGCGCACGCTGCACGGTGACGTGCTCTTCGGCCTGCTGAAGGCCATCGCACGCAAGCGTGAGGACACGCTCAAGATCGTCGTCATGTCCGCCACGCTCAACGCGGAGCACTTCTCCAAGTTCTGGTGGAACGCCCCGATCGGCGTCGTGCACGGTCGCATGTTCCCGGTGACGGTAATGCACACAGTGGAGCCGCAGGCGGACTACGTGGAGTCGGCGATCAGCACCGTTCTGCAGATCCACGAGACGGAGCCGCCTGGCGATGTGTTGTGCTTCCTCACCGGTCAGGAGGAGATCGAGGATGCGCGGCGCATTCTCCTTGAGCGGATGAAGCTCCTGCCCAACGACGTGCCGGACTTCTCGGTGCTCACCCTGTACGCCGCGATGCCGTACGAGCAGCAGCTGCTCGTGTTCGAGCCTACCTCGGACGGGCAGCGCAAGGTGATCCTCGCCACCAACATCGCCGAGACGTCGATCACGGTGGAGGGGATCCGGTACGTGGTGGACAGCGGTGTGGTGAAGGCCAAGTACTACAACAGCAAGTCGGGCATGGAGGCGCTGACCGAGGTGGATGTCAGCCGCGCACAAGCGACACAGCGCACCGGCCGGGCCGGCCGTGTGGCGGCCGGCAAGTGCTACCGCCTCTTCACATCAAACGCCTTCGAGAACCTGAGCGAGAACACCATTCCGGAGATCCGCCGCAGTAGCCTGCTCAGCGTCGTGCTGCAGATGAAGAGCCTCCACATCCACAACATCCTCGCCTTCGAGTTCATGGATATGCCGCAGCCGCGCGCCGTCGCGAAGGCGGAGGAGACGCTGATGCTGCTGCAGGCACTGGACAAACACGGGCACATTACAGCGCTCGGCAACCGCCTGACGGACTTCCCCATCGAGCCGATGCCCGCCATGGTCCTCCTCGCCGCCAAGGCCCTCGGCGTCGGTCGCGATGCGGTGGTGGTCATCGCGATGGCGAGTACCGAGAACCTCTTCCTCACCTCGCGCGAGTTCAAGGACGGCGCTGACCGCTGCCGCGCCGCCTTCGCCAAGTCCGCCGGCGACCACGCGACGCTCCTCAGCATCTACCACGCCTACCGCCGGTCGCCGCGCGATCGGCGCAAGGCGTGGTGCGAGTCCAACTCCATCAGCCATCGCCAGATGCTCAAGGTGGAGGACATCGTGACGCAGCTGCAGAGCATTTTGGAGGAGAAGGAAGATGCTGAGATTGTCGCCAAGATACTCCCCGCCTCGCTGCGGCATCTGCGCGGGTCCGGCGACGGCGACTGGGACGGTGACGTTGGCAGCAGCGCCGCCGCACCGTCGAAGCGCCGCCGCGGTGATGACGGGGATCTGCTAGAGAGGTACGAGTCGCTGCGGCACGGGACTGACGAGGTGGCGGGGCGACGGGTGCGGCTGATGGACGCTGAGCTGCTGCGTCGCGCGCTCTGCTTCGGCTACTTCTTGAACGCCGCCTTCTACAACGCGAAGCTGGGCATGTACCAGACAGTGGTGGGACAGATGCCCGTGCACATCCACCCCTCCAGCGTTCTCTTCACGCACCGAAGGAAGCCGGCCCTCGTCATCTTCAACAGCGTCGTCCGCACGACGAAGCGGTACATGAAGGACGTCTCTGTCGTCCACGAGGAATGGCTGCAGGACGCCGCACCCGCATTTCTCTCCGCCGCTGGCGGCGTCTAACTCACCAGCCGGCGCAGTCACGTCAAGACAACGTGGAACGTCGCGTCCCCCCCCCCCCCCCCGACAGCACGTCAGCACCGGCGCGCTGCTACGCGCGCACGCACGCACGCACACTCACCAAAAAGAGAGAGAGAAAGGCTGAGGTGAGGAATGGGGGGGGTGGACGTTGCTGCTGGTCGCCGACTAAGAAACCAAAAAAAAGACGCGCATAACGATGTTCACACACACACACACATACATACACAGAGAAGAGAAAGAAGCACATGAGGTGGAGCACAGGACATGCGGATGCAGACACTGTTGACACCCGCCTCTTCCGCACCCTCAACACACACACAGCTTTCTTTTTTTTCTTTTCTTTGGAGGAGGGGAGAAGGGTCCTGTACCGCATCACCGCATTCGCCTCCTCCTCTCTCGTCTTCTGTTCTCCGCATCACCTTCTCTCTCTCTCTGTCTCCTCCTTGGCTCTTGTCTGTGCCGGCCAACTGCGCCAATCGTCGTGTAGCCTTCCCTGGCACACCCACACAGAGAGAGAGGGACACACACACACACACAGAAACAACATCTGCGCTGCCCTTGGACGCACAGTGAGAGTCTCCCCGTCCGCTTCGTCGGAGCAGCCTCGTCCATATCGGGAGTCGCTACCTCGACTCGTCTCTCTCCCCTTCTCTCTCCCCTGCACTCTCGACAGCGGTGGCGGTGATGGGGCAGAGGGGGTCGCGGATAGCGCCGGCAGCCGCGGCGGCGAGTGAGACCCCCGCGGTAGCGGATCCAACAGAGCGCCTGTCGCTTGCGGCGCCGAGCGCCGCGGTGGTCGGCGCTGGTGTCGCCGGCGTCCACGTAGCCTACGAGCTCGCCAAGCTTGGCTTCAGCGTGACGGTGTTTGAGCGCCGCGGCGACATCGCCGGCGGCGAGACGCGGCACGCACTCCCCTTTGTCGGTGTGGGGCTGATTGAGCCGTCCATATCGCGAACAGCCTACCGCAGCGAGGTGCTCCGCGGACTGCTGTTTCCCGCCATCTGCCCCAACCTGGTTGCGCGAGAGCATCTCCTCAACACCGTCTTCAACCCAGTCGTGTACCGCTGGATGTACGGACGGGTGCGGTCCTGCTTCTCCGACGATGAGGTGATGACCTACACGAACAACCTGTCCTGCGTCAGCCGCTCCGTGGTGTGCGAGCTGGTGGACAAGTACCCCCAGCTCGGCCAGCACGTGCTTGCCGATCCGGTGGTGGTGCTCAACGAGCAGAAGGCGCCGGCTGTGACGGCGCACAAGGAGCCACTGATGGTGGACCCGGTGGGCTGGACGCGTGGGCTGGCAGACGTGTGTGCGCGGCACCACGGGGTGCACTTCGCGCTTGGCGAGCGACTCGAGGGCGTCGTCACCTACTTGAAGTACGACATCGAATCCGCGAAGAGCATTCGCGTGTCGAAGCCGAGTCCCGCGGACCCCGAGAAGCGCCTCTACGCCAGCGAGCGATACGACGTCGTCGTCCTCGCCGCCGGCGCGGACACCGGCACGATGACTCTGCTCGACTCACGACTCCCTGTGCTCGGCCTCAGCGGGCTCTCCGCGGTGGTGCGACAGCCTACCGGCGCCCTCAAGGACGCGCTTTGGGCCCTCTTCCAGCGCACGCCAAGCCGTGCCGACACGGCGACCCCGGCGCCGTCCCCACCGGTGGCGGACACGGAGCCGCACCGCAGCAGCACAACCACGTCTCTCGCGAGGCCCGCTACGGCCACTCTGGCGCTGCTCAGCAGCCAGTGCTGCCTGTACGGGTACACGCGGCCGTATGGCGTCTCCTCCGCGGCGGACAACGGCGGCGGCGGCGCTGGTGGTGGTGGTGGTGCGAGCAGCAGCCCGCCGTCCTCTGCGGTGGACGCGATGCTGCAGGCGAAAGTGCTGCCGTCGCCGCAGGAAACAGTGCTGCAAGGGCTGCTTTCTTTGGACTGCACCGTGAAGCGGGAAACACACGGACTCGTGTCGCAGCAGCTCCAACGCATCGAGTCCTACCTTCGCGTCAAGTGTGGTCTCTCGGTGCCGCTCGCCTCACCGTCGGCGGCAGCGGCGCAGGCGGACTGCGACAAGAGCGGTGTCCGGGTGCACGAGTACGTGCGCGCCTTCACACCAGACGGCGTCCCCATCATCGACCACAACGGCGGCTCCTTCAACACGTTCGTCTGCTGTGGATTCGGCGACCACGCCATGGATCTCGCACCCGGTGCGGCGAAGGTGCTGGGCAAGCTTGTGGAGCACCAGGCACATCGTCTGCGCGAGGAGGACATGGAGAAGGTCGAGACGTGGGGGCTGCTTGCGTCGAAGCTGTCGCCGAGCCGGCGCACGCAGGTGGAGGAGGACCTGCAGCTCCTCTTCAACGGCGCCGATCCGGAGTCGGCGCGGCCGCACGAGCCGCGTCCCGCGGGTGAGGCGTCGTCGCTGACCCCGCTGCCCTTTGCCGGAAACCCTTTCAGCACCGACCGCCTCTCCGGCATGGTGAAGAAGGAGGTGTCGATGTCGGAGAGTCCGACGTGGCTGGACCGCCTCTACGCGGTGGAAGACGCCTTCCTGACTCAGCTGGAGCCGCGGCGCCGCCGCTTCCACGCAAAGGTGTCGGAGCTGGCGCAGCGCGACGGGATGCCGGACTGGCTGCACACCGTCGTCTTCTGCTACTTCTACGAAGGGGACAATAGTCCCGAAGCGCTCGCGCAGCGGCAGCGCCACCGGCAAAAGCTCATCGAGCTGGCGCAGCGGTACGAAGCCCCTCCGACCGCCGCCGCGGACGGCGAGACGGCGACGGTGCCGTTGACGGCGGCGGAGCGCAGCACCCTCAAGCAGGCAGAGATGGAGCGGCGAGTACGCGAGGCCTTTCCGACGGCGAGTCGGTAGTGAGCGTGCCTGAGCGGAGACGGTGCGACGGGGGATGACACATGCGGCCCATCTGCATCTGTGTGTGTATGTGTGTGCTTCCGTGTGTGGAGGCGTGGTGGATACGAAAAGGAGGGAGGCAAAGGGGAGGCAGGGGCAGGGCGCTGATGTTGAGGATGGTTGTGGTGCGTGGACAGGAGAAGCAGCGCGTGGGTGGAGCAGGCGAGGCAAAGAGGAGGACCTCCCCACCGCGTGAGATGAGTGAGTGAGTGTGCAAGACACAGCCGGGAGTCTCTCGAGGTGAAGTGCGTGGACGGCGCACGCCGTAACCGTCGCCGTCGCCGCTCCCCCACCCCACCCCACCTCGCTGCCTTCTTGGACACACGCACGATCTCCTCCAGTCCTCCTTTTTTTTTGTTTCTTGTTTGTGGTTGCCGTTCCGCATCTCTGGCTCACATGACCTACTCACAGTCACACACACACACACTCAGACACATATAAGGACACTGACACCAGAACTGCAACGCCAACTCCGGTGGCTTCGCCGGTGACAGACCGCAACGAGGAGAAAGAGGCAGTGGTGTCCCATCCCTGTCATGGTCCACGTCACGAGTGCCAGTCGTGTGTAGCAACACAGCTCTCCATCTCCTTCTCTCTCCATCTCCTTCTCTCTCCCTCTTTTCGTGTGAGACCTGCCACTCGATCTGCTCGGGACGTCGCTCACTCCTCGACGGGGCGGATTCATTGTTTTGCCCCCCAACACCACCACCACAAGCGCCACGTATAGCTGGCCTGTCGCTCCTCTCCTATCCCTGCCTCCCCCCTCTCCCTGTCTGTCTCTCTCTCCTCCTTTCATTTTTTTTTTTTCTTCTCTTCTTCGTCCTCCTCCTTCTCTCATGGTAGCAGCAGCCACTCTCTCTCTGCGGTGGCGCTCACTGTTCCGCCCACTCAACGTGGTGGCGCTGCTCCTGGTGGTCTGCGTCCCTGTCCTCGTCGCAGGTGGCGTGAGTGCCCGCAAGCAGCTGCCGCTGAACACCCCGTACCCCGCCGTGGTACAAAACGCGCTGCGCTGCGATGTGTGCTCTTTCATCGTCGCCAACGCCTTGTACCAGGTGGAGGCGAAACGCGAGGAGCTGCAGCGCAAGCGACTCCCCTTGCGCGAGGACGACGTGCTCGAGGAGGTGGAGAACATGTGTGTCCCCTTCAAGGACCAAGGACAGTGGATCCGCCAGGTTGCTCTGAATCTGGAGACGAAGCCAGGATCGTCCCAGTACCATGCAGAGATTGGCGTGGTGGACTTCTACAGCAAGTGCGGCCGCACGTGCGACACCGTGGCGGCGCTTTGCGAGGAGTGGATGGACAGCGACGACATGGACGGCTTCTCCGCTCGCCTCGTGAGGGACGCCAAGGCGGGTCAGGTGCTGAGCGATGCATCGCACCGCGGCGCCGTGTTCAGCGCCTTCTGCGCCCCCTCACTCCACTGCCGCAAGCGCACTACCCTGGTGAGCCGGCTAGATGCCGCCTTGCAGAACAACGCGCAGCTTCGTGAGGCCATCGAGGCAGACAAGCTGCGGAAGATCAAGAAGGAGGAGCGCGAGATGGAGACGATGCTGCACCGCCTCACGCGCGAGCAGGGGCAGTCGGCCGACGTCTTCTCCCGTGACGAGGTACGTCGGATGAAGGACGCCTTCGTCTCTGGGACGAAGGAGGACGTCGAGGCGGTGGACCCCACCGCGTTCGACCTCACCGACGCCGAGTTCACCACGCTGCAGGAGTACATGCGCGGTGAGGAGCGGAAGAACAAGCCACACCGCCGGGAATCACGCACTCCCAACAGAGACAGCGACGGCGACCTCTGACGCGTACGCGCGCGCTGAGGCACGCACCCAAACACACACACACGCGAACACATACATACACAAGCAAGACATTGGTCGCTGTCGTGCTGCGGAAGTGGTCCTCTGTTGGCACCGTTGCAGGCCCGGTGTAGCCGCGCACGCGCTCCACTCACAGCAGACGCCAAAGAGAGAGAGCGCTTGCAGTGGCATCGCATCTGCTCTTCGACTGCGCGCCTCCCCCTTTCCCCTTTCCCCCTTTCCCCTCCCCCGCCATCCCCCACCTCTTCTCTACCATTCCTCCGCACCCCGCCTGCACCCTCAGCGTGGTGGTGGCGTCACGTTGCTCAGTTGCGCACACACACACACACAGAAACACACACCGGCATCTACTTGCGAGGGTGGAGCAACAACTGCGAGCACATCACCCCCCTTCTCTCTCCTTTCTTTTTTTCTTCGCTCTTCTTCTAGGTCGCTGCAGTGATGTCTGAGGCGGTAGCACGAGACGCGTACTGCGCCTACGGCGTGGACTTGATTCGCACGGCCGGGCTGCTCCTCCGCACGACTCCCTCCACGGTCTACCGCGCCTCCGTCCTCTTTCTGCGCTTCGAGGCGTCTGTGGAGACGCACTTCCGTGCTCAGTACATCGCTGCTCTCGACATGCCCGCCTACCGCAACCACCTCAACGAGGAGCTCAAGCGCGCGCAGCTGCAGCTGCTCTCCGCCTCTACTGGCAGCCCCTCCGCGGCAGAGAAGGCGCGGGACGCGCCGGGCACACTCACGCCGCCGCCCGGTGTCGAGTACCTTGTGCCGAACCACGGGCAGCTGAAGATGCCCAGCGGCATCGCGCCGTTGGTGGACCTGCACGCACCACTAGACTACTGCATCCACCACCTCCCCGACCAGGACGACATCGTCTACCTGGTCGCGGCGTGCCTGCTCATGGCGGCCAAGATGGAGGATCCATCGACGCGCATCCGCGCCATCGTGAACATCTGCATGCGGCTGACCGCGCGCCGCAACCGGACACCGGTGAACGAGCAATCGAAGCCGTCCACGCCGCTCTACGAGGACTTCAAGGCGTGCGTGGTCGAGGCTGAGGAGGTCGTCCTGCACCAGCTCGGCTTCCAAACGTACGTCGAGGCGCCGTACAAGTACGTGCTTCTCTACCTCCAACTGCTCGTGGAGCCGGTCGGCGCTAGCGCGACGACGGTGACGGCGACGGCAACAGCGACGGCACGACCACCGGCGGCGCTCACGCAGTGGATGATACGCGCCGTCCAGCTCATCAACGACCTCCCGCGGTGCCGCCGGCTCCTCGCCGTCCCTGCCGACGCACTCGCCGTGTTCGCCATCATGCAGACGTGTCCGTCAGACCTGACGCTGCCCGACAAGTGGTCCACCGCGTTCGGGATCAGCGAACGTCTTCTCAAGGCTATTTCGTACCGCTACGGCGTGTACCGCGGCAGTGCCGCAGGGAACCGTCGTGCTGAGGCGGCGCTGTCGGACGTGCGGGCACTCAGCACGGTGCCGCTGTATCGCATAGTCGCCGAGCGCGACCAGTACAACACCGCAATGGCACAGCTGTCGTTGGCCCGCGAGGCAGCCGATGCCGCCGCCATCCACGCCGTGAACAGCGTCTCTCCACCGCCGCAGCAGCAGCAGCCCTCCAGATCTCAAGAGACGCTGCCGGTCTCGTTCGCAAACCCGGCGAGCATCGAAGAGCTGCGCGACCTCATCGGCGCCTCCTTTCCCTCTGAGGATGTCCGTGACGCGTCGCGACGGCGGCACCGCCACAACAACGACAAGGACGACGACGACGATGGCGAGAACATCCTCGTCCGCAAGTCAAAGCGTGAGAAGCGTCACCACCGTCATCGGCGCGGCGGAAGCAGGGACGCCGACGGAGACTCCCGTCGACACCGTCACCACCACCACCGCAAGTGAGCGGAGTGCCTCTTTGTGTGTCTGCGTGTGTGTGTGTGTGTGTGTGTGTGTGTGAGCGAGAGGGGCTCACATCTCTCACAGTCAGCGCGTCTCGAACAGATTCGCAACGTGCATGTCTCCACGAGACCACCTGCCTCACCACGAAGACACGTGTCACGCAAAGGAGCGGTGCCACTCTCTGTCGAGGAAACAAAAAAAAAAAAAAAAGAGCACAAATAAACGCGAAAAGAGAGAGAGAGAGAAGTGATCTGCGCTGCTCCGTCGCTCCACCTCGTGGTGTCATTCATCAGTCCTCCAATGTGAGAAGCGCCGTCCCCCTCCACGTCGAGGTCGGTGATCGATGTGCTGCCCGCCCTCCATCCACGTACAGACCCCCATACACACCACCACCACCACCAACCGTCCATGACTCACTCTCGCTCCCTCTTTCTCAGGCCCCCGTCGTCGGTATTGCCGTGTGTGTGTGTGTGTGTGTGTGTGTGTGTGTGTGGTAGATAACCACGACACGCTACAACGACACCGTGCACACTCTTCAGTTTCGTCTCTTTTCCCTTTCACTCTCTGTCGTGGCTCAGCAGCTGCAACTTCCACTCAGAATCATGGAGGACTTTCCGCTGGCGGCGGAGGTGTACCCCGCCCTCGTCACCAGCGCCGTCCTGGACGCCTATGCCAGGTTTGTGGTGGCGGACGCTGAGGCGAGCGGACGCCTGCGCCGCTGCTCTGACGTGGTACGCGGCGAAGCACTAGAGGTGCCAGAGAGCATCGAGGCAGCGCTTGCACCGCTCGAAGTCCTTTACGGCAAGACGGCCCTCTCCGCCATTGGGATCGCGCTGCACGGCGCCGAGCCTATCATCCGGTACGTGGAACGTGTCGACAGAGACAACGCCGCCGGCGACGAGGAGAACACCTTTCCGGACAAGGATAGCGACGAGGCGCGTGCGCGCCGTGGCTCCCCCACACTGCGTGGACCCTCGCACGACAGCCCTGTCTCGTCGCCTGCACCCGCGGACTCCCTCAGCGTCTCCGCCGAAGCGGACGAGCAGCACGGCCGCTGCCTCTACCACGTTGGCGAGCACACGCTGTTCTCCGCATACTACTGCCCCTGCTCCGCCTACGCGTATCAGTCGATTCAGCGACAAGAGGTGTGGTGCTGCAAGCATCTGCTAGCGCTGCAGCTGGCCCTCTGTGTGGAGGCGACTGGGGTGCCGCAGGAGTGCCTTCGAGTGCGCGTCGTGGAAGCTGCGGAGTACGAGCAACTACTGCTGTCGGCACTTTGAGGAAGAACGGAAAAAAAGAAAGAAAGAGAAACAGAATAGTATGTGTGTGGCGCAGCACCGGCAGGTGTGTGCAAGTTTCGTCTGATGCCTGTGTGTGTGTGTCTTTGGGTGTGGACAGCCGTTCACGTGGTGCCGCCTCTGGAGGTATCACCGCCTCCCCCGCTTTTCTTCCCCGCTTTCTCGTCCATGAATCCCTTATCTCTACTCCCATCACGACCATCTTCATCCTCACAGTGTGAATGGGGGAGGAGGCTGTGAGCGCTGCATACTCCTACTGCGTTGTCCTTCTCTCTCTCTCTCTCTCCATCTCTCTCCTCCTTCCCTTCTGTTTTCTTTTTTTTTTTTTATCGAGTTTCAGCTCAGTAACCGGCTGTACATCGCAGGCGCTCGCCCACATATATACACACACACAAATACACAAATACAAATACATCTCCTCCTCACCTCCTCTACTTTCTCACTTTGCTTATCGTCGCGCTGCGAAGAAAGAAAAAAAAAGGCAAATTACAAAAAAAAAGGGAAAAAGCGAAGAGAGACTGCCGACACGCAACAGGCGATCCTGCTGCGCGTGGCATTCTCATCCTTTTCTCACCTACTCTCTCTCTCTCTGTATATCTAGTGTTCGCCGCGTTCGTGCCTGGATGCTCCGGTGCAGCACGCGGCTCCTGCAACGGTGCGGAGGCGGCCCTCTCGCGGGCACGGCGTCGAGGCTGAGGAAGAAAAGTGAGAAGAGTAGCAACCCCTATCCCACTGCGACCCGCACCGTCATCTACGCCGCCGTGGACCGTGCGGGCACCGCCGCGCCTCCGACTGCTACGACCTCTTCGACCACCTCTTGCTCCTCCTCCTCCTCCCCTTCGCTTCCCTCCTCGATCCCACGGGTGCCCCGCACCGGCAGCAGCCACGCCACACCTAGCTCACCTAACGCGACCAGCAACCAACCTGCCTCCGCCGCCACTGCCGATCCTCATCGCTCGCCGCCGCCCCCGCGCTCCTCCTCGTCGCACCCCCTCGCTACACACTCGTCTCTCATGGCGGACGGGGAGATGCAGCCGCAGCATCAAGACCCCAACGTGGGGCAGCGGGGTGCGCCGCTGAAGAACTTCCCCGACACGCTCAACTTCGTCGCGATGGAGGAGGAGGTGCTGGCGATGTGGCGCGAGAAGGAGTGCTTCCTCACCTCCATGAAGCTCTCCGAGGGTCGCGAGCCTTTCAGCTTCTACGACGGCCCGCCGTTCGCCACGGGGCTGCCGCACTACGGCCACATTCTTGCCGGCACGATCAAGGACATGGTCACCCGCTTCGCCTACCAAACAAACCACCACGTGGTGCGCCGCTTCGGCTGGGACTGCCACGGCCTGCCGGTGGAGTACGAGATTGACAAGATGCTGGGCATCAAGACGTCGCACGACGTGGCGAAGCTCGGCATCGCAAACTACAACAACGAGTGTAGGAAGATCGTCACCCGCTACGTGGACGAGTGGGTGAAGACGGTCGAGCGCGTCGGACGCTGGATCGACTTTAAGAAGGACTACAAGACCATGTACACGTCCTACATGGAGAGCGTGTGGTGGATCTTTGCGCAGCTGTGGGAGAGGAAGATGGTGTACCGCGGTTTCCGCGTCATGCCGTACTCGACCGCGTGCACGACGCCGCTGAGCAACTTCGAGGCGAACTCCAACTACAAGGACGTCAGCGACCCGGCGGTGACGGTCGCCTTCCAGAGCCGCGCAGACGCCAACGCCTACTTCCTCGCGTGGACCACGACGCCGTGGACGCTGCCGAGCAACCTGAGCCTGTGCGTGCACCCTGAGATCGACTACGTGAAGGTGCTGGAGACCGCGTCGGGGCGGCACTACTGGCTCGCGGAGGCCCGCCTGTCGGAGGTTTTCCCGGTGAAGAAGGACAAGAAGGCGAAGGACGCCGCCGCGCAGAAGGACGCGGCGCCGTACACGATTGTGGAGCGCGTGAAGGGGGCGAGTTTGGTGGGGCAGAGGTTCGTGCCGCTGTTTCCGTACTTCGAGGCGACAATGGCCGACACGGCCTTCCGCATCATCCCGGGCACGTACGTGACGACGGACGCCGGTACCGGCATCGTGCACCAGGCGCCGGCGTTCGGCGAGGACGATTATCAGGCCTGCCTCGACGCCGGCATCTTCGTGAAGGGCGGCCCCTTCGTGTGCCCGGTCGACGAGAACGGCGTGTTCACCAGCGAGGTGACGGACTTCGCGGGCCAGCACGTGAAGAGCGCCGACCCACACATCATCAAGGCGCTCGAGGCGAAGGGGCAGCTCTTCCACAAGGCGAGCATCGTCCACAGCTACCCCTTCTGCTGGCGCAGCGACACCCCGCTCATCTACCGCGCCGTCGAGTCGTGGTTCGTGAACGTCGAGGGCTTCCGCGACCGCCTCATCGAGTGCAACGATGCAACCTACTGGGTGCCCGACTTTGTCAAGACCCGTCGCTTCTCCAACTGGATCGCCGACGCGCGCGACTGGAACGTGTCGCGCAACCGGTACTGGGGGACGCCGCTGCCGATCTGGCACAGCGAGGACTGGGAGGAGGTGGTGTGCATCAGCAGCGTCAAGCAGCTCGAGGAGCTCTCCGGCGCGACCGGCATCACGGACATCCACCGTGAGTTCATCGACCACCTCACGATCCCGAGCAAGCGCCCCGGCATGCCGCCGCTGAAGCGCGTACCTATGGTGTTCGACTGCTGGTTCGAGTCCGGCTCGATGCCGTACGCGCAGGAGCACTACCCCTTCGAGAACCAGGACAAGTTCAAGAAGCTGTTCCCGGCCGACTTCGTGTCGGAGGGCCTGGACCAGACGCGGGGCTGGTTCTACACCCTCCTCGTGCTGGGCGTTGCCCTCCACGACGTCGCGCCGTTCCGCAACGTCGCCGTCAGCGGTCTCATTCTCGCCGAGGACGGCAAGAAGATGAGCAAGCGCCTCAAGAACTACCCGGAGCCCAAGGTGATCCTCGACACGTACGGCGCGGATGCACTGCGCATGTACATGATCAGCTCCCCGGTCGTGCGCGCCGAGCCGCTGCGCTTCCGCGAGGCCGGCGTGAAGGGCGTCGTCAAGGACATCCTGCTGCCCTTGTTCAACGCCGCCAAGTTCTTCATCTCCAACACGAACTTCTGCGTCGCGGCGGGCGGCCAGGTCTCGCTGCAGGTGCGCAGCACCAACGAGATGGACCGCTGGATTCTCGCCTCGTGCCAGACGCTGCTGCGCTACGTCAAGACGGAGATGGGGCTCTACCACCTGTACAACGTCGTCCCCGGCATCCTGCGGTTCGTCGTCGACCTGTCCAACTGGTACGTGCGCATGAACCGGCGCCGCATGAAGAACAGCACAGACCAGGAGGACCGCTCACAAGCGCTCTCGACGATGCTGTACGTGCTCTTCGCCGTGTCCCGCATTGTCGGCCACATCGCCCCCTTCGTGGCGGAGATGCTGTACCAGCACATCAAGCCTCTCCTGCCCGCGAACGAGCAGGTGGACTCCGTGCACTACCTCATGATCCCCGAGGTGGACGCCTCCTTCGACGACAGCGACCTCGAGCGCGCCATGTCGCGCATGATGAAGATCGTCGACCTGGCGCGTGTGCTGCGCGATCAGATGGTGATTCCGATCAAGCGGCCGGTGCGGCAGGTGGTCATCGTGCACCCCGAGCAGGAGTACCTCGACGACGTGCGCAAGGTCGCGGCCTACATCAAGGACGAGGTGAACGCCTTCGATGTTGTCCTGTCTAGCGGGGAGGAGTACATCGAGACGAAGCTCGACGCCTGCTTCGACGTGCTGGGCAAGAAGTACCGCAAGGAGATGCCGGCGATTCGCAAGGGCATCCAGAACATGACGGCCGACGATGTGGCCGCCTTCCTGCGCAATCAGGGCGGCGTCATCGCCGGGAAGGAGCTCACCATGGAGGACGTCAAGGTGCTGCGGCAGGTCAAGAGCGGCATCACCGACTTCCAGAGCAACAGCGACAACGACGTCGTCGTTCTGGTGGACAAGAGCGAGGACCAGGAGCTGATCGACTCGTGGCGCGCGCGCGAGTTCGTGAACCGCGTGCAGCAGCTGCGAAAGAAGGCGAAGCTCCAGATGACGGACGAGATCGAGGTGTACTTCGAGGCGGAGGAGGCCGACCTCACGAACTCCATCTTCCAGTGCAAGGACCAGATCAACCAATCGCTCAGGGGCGTGTGGACGACGATGGACCAGAAGCCCAGCAACGCCGTCCTCATCGCCGAGGAAGACAACAGCATCTCCGGTGTGGTCGTGCGCCTCATCCTCACAAAGCCAACCGCGTAAGATGCGCCATGCACGCCATGCCGCCTCGGTGGTGTTCGGGGGAGGGAAGGAGGGGGGAAGAGCGAATAGAAAAAAAAAACAGAAAAGACGATTCAGACATCGAAGAGTGGCCAAGAACGAAAAAGAAAAAAAAAAAGGCACCTTAACCGAGTGGAAAACACGCGGGAGAGAAGGGGGGCCGAGGCATCAGGGGAGGACGTGTGTGACCGTCCATGAGAGTCCGAGCAACTCTGATGTGACCGGAGTAGCACGCACGCGGTAGGCGAGATAGTCTAGCGAAAAAAGAAAAAAAAAAACGGAGACCGAGGGAGGATGTGTTCGACTTCAGTCCAATACACACACACACATAAGCACACAAGTACACACCTCCTCGTCATCCTCTGCGGCATTGCTCATCGTGTTTTGTGGGCCGTCCGCCCTCTCTCTCTCTCTTCATCCTTTTTCTCCCCTCCATATTGCCCTTCAGCGCTGATGCTATTGGCAGTTGTGGGCGATGCACGACGGACATACGCGCTGCGCGTCGAGCTCTTCGTGGTGTGATCCAGAGAGCGAAGGGACGACCTGCCCTTCCTCTTCCTCCTCGCTACTTTCAACCTTGGATCACACGACGTGACCATCATTCCTTCCTTCTTTTTCGTCTTCTAATTTACATCAGAAAGCCGAACTGCTGTCGTTTTTTTTTTCTTTTCTTTCATTCCCTGGCGTGTGTGTGTGTGTGTGTGTGTGTGTGTGTGTGTCTGTGATTATCGCACTTTCTACGCTGCGGGTGCATCCCTCACGTGGGGGATGCGAGAGCAGACTCTGTCTCTCTCGCCACTCTGTCGGATTGCATCGAGCTTCTCTCTTTCCTGTGTGTGTTTCTTTTTTTCTTCTTTTCCCCCTTTTTTTTCTCTCGCATGTTCCCGCATTGCCGTCTCTGTCCTGTGCTTCTTCTTTTTCTTTTTGTTTCTCCTCTTTTGTGTGTGTGTGTTTGTGTGGAGGGGGAGAGTTTCACCCAGGATCGCTGTTGTTGTTGTTGTTGTTGTTGTTGTTTTTTCTTTACGCACCCAGTCCTCCAGCTGCCTCTGCGTCTGACTGTGCCTTATTGTGTGTGTGTGTTTAGGTAGACAGCGGCGTCAACGTCACTGCCGCCATGCGAGATGTGCCGTGTGCGTACCAAGTAGTCTAGTGCTCTGATTCACTTCTTCTTTTTGTTGTTGTTGTTGTGTGCTGCCTCATCGACCCAGCGAGATTGCACTTGGAGATGAGCTGAGAAGAGGAGGACTTGGCTGGGTCGCCGCTCTCTGCCTCCGCTCTCGCCGTCCGTGCATCTCATCATTGCTCCTCCTCGATAACGTGGCGGAGGCAGGTCGTGGTCGCGACACGCCAGTGTTCAGTTGGTCGCCCGTTGTCCTTTGTCTGCCCAAACACACCCGAGCCACGGGGATGCAGAACCACGGTGGCGGATCCACCCCACATTCCCCCCTTTCTCCTCCCCTCCCCTCCCCCCCCCCATCGTCCTTCAATTCGCTCTCCTCGGTGCAGCTGTAGGATGACGAGGACACTCGCCGTGTTGGTGCGTTGAGAAACATGCGTGTGCGTGTGTGTACGTGTGTTTATGTGTGTGTATGTGTTGCTAAAATCTAAAAAAAAAAAAGACGGAAAAAAAAAAGAAAAGCGAAAGAGGGAGTGAGGGAGAGGAGACGGTACGAGGAGAAGGATGTGTGTATGGTGCGACAGGTGCTGGTTCTGTCTTTTCTCGACGTGTGGGCAACAGAGAACTCAAGGTACCTCGCCGCAGGGACAGGGAGGGGAGGGGGTTGAGTTGTCTCTCATGATGATATGGTGTCAGCGGCCGCGCTTGTTGTGGTTGGATCCCGCACGCCTTCCTTCGCCAAACCGAGCATCTCCAGACACCGTCGCCAACCCCCCCCCTCCCTTTTCCCCTTCAAGCCCCCGCGCGCGCAGGCTCCTCCTTCTCCTCCTCTTTCTCTCTCCCTCCTCCACGCAGAAGAGTCACCTCACATAGAGCATCTACCCGCCGCCGCTGGTGTGTCCAGGACGCGTGTGTATGTGTGTGTGTGTTCACGTGTGTGGGTGTGAACATAGGGAAAGGGTGAAGAGGAGAACAGAGTAGCGCACGTTACCGCCTCCCACACAGAGTGACGGAGTTGCCTCCCCCGCGCCACCTTCGCTCTAGAACTGGACCCTCGCAACATCAGCGTGAGCAAACAGACAAACCGCTCCCTCTCTAGCCGGGCTGCCTGGAACAGCGATGGGTGCGTCAAAAGTGCACGCACTTCACACACAGGAGGCTCCTGCACTAATGGCATCTCATACCGTGACTTCGTGTGGTTGCTCCTCTCTCTCTCTCTCTTTCCACTCCTTTCTCGCCTTGACTGCGTTTCTTCTCTCCCTCTTCACATCCTCGCGGTGGACATCCACCACACGCACACCCACACACATTCAGAGAGTGAGATACATACCCCCCACGTACCACCGAACTCACCGGTGCGGTGAGGGCTGGGCTGCATGAACGCTCTCCTGTCGCTGCTCGACGACACCGTCTACCTTCTCCTCGCCATCACGACGGTGTTGCTCTGCGGCGTGGCCTTCGCCCTGAGCCGCAATGTCTACCGCGAGGCCCTGCGCGTGCAGGCCCGGTCGCAGCTGCGCCGCGAGGACACGCTGTCGTGGGAGCAGCAGAACTTCCTGCGGTCTATGCAGGCCGAGGAGAAGGTAGAGGAAGTGCTGCGCAAGGCGGGGTGGACGGATGTGTTCCTGCGTCGGCGTGTGGCTGTCGCCCGCCTCGGGCACAACCGCGAGATCGACGTGGTCGCGGTGGGGCCGATCATCCTCGTCGTGGAGGTGAAGAACTGGCAGGGTCACGTGTGGAGCAAAGGGTCGCGCTGGTTCCAGTGCCGCAACTTCAAGCGCGGCGACACCCTCGAGTTCGAGGATGTGCAGCAGGACAATGTGGAGAAGGCCGCCGCGCTGCGTCGCTACATTGAAAACGCACGTCGGGTGCAACTACCGGACTCGCAACTCGTGCAGGCGGACAGCGTCCTCTTCGACCACGCGGGCGGCAGTGCTGACAAGCGCGGCACGTGGTACTCGGACAAGGCGATCCACAAGGTGTGCGGCAAGTGCGTCGTGCCCGTTGTCGTCTTCACCCACCCGAAGGTCCGTCTCGACCCCGCCACGATCCAGACGAAGAAGTACGTCTTCACGCTCCCGACACTCGCCGCCTTTGCAGCCCAGGCGATCCACGGCAACATCGACCTGGACGCGCTCAACGACGTGGCGACGACGTCGCGGTGGTCGTGGGTGCCGTTCGCGCCTCGCTCCCGCCAGGTCGCGTCGCCGTCCTCTCCGGCCGACACCCTCCTCAACGAAGACCAGCAAGACGCCGTGGCCGGGGCCGTGGATGTGCTGCGCACGTGGGATCTCATCTACCTCCTTGACGGCCGCCTGATCACCGGCGATCTACAGAAGATTGAAGTCCCCAGCGCATTTTGCATGTACGAGCGCAAGCACTTGCTCGACATCAACGTTCGCTGGAACAGCGGAGCGCTGGGCATGGTGAAGACGTTCCTCACCAACAACGTAGGCACCATCGAGCTCGTCCTGACGACAGCGAAGCGGCTGGCAAAGAAGCGCAAGGAGCGAAAGCCGCGCAACGCGGACGGCAACATCGTCTTTCCAATGAAGCCGAAGAAGAAGAAGGAGAACGACTACGTGGTGATGAAACTGCCCGGCACAGCCAAGCTGGAGACGGTGCTTCTCTGTGACGTGGACCGCATCCTGCTCAGCCACCACCTGTATGAGAGCGAAAAGCAACTGGAGTAGCGAGAGAAAAGGGGGACGCGGCAGACGCGTCGTGTCGCCGCACCGTTCCCCAACACCCGTGTCCCCCGTCTCTCCCCTCCCCCCTTCCGCATTGTTTCCCGAGTAAGAGCACTGCATCCGACCTGCACTGCGTCTGAGTGCAAGTGTGTGTTTGTGTATGAGTGCATCTGTGTAGGTGTGCATTGAGTGAACTCATAAAATGGGTGAGAGTCACCCCAACTCCACCACCTCTGTTTCCTCTGCGCTGCAGTGGATATGCAAATCGAAGCGGTCACGGCCGTTGTGGGCATCCTGGCGCATCTCCTGAGCTCCTCCACTAGGTGTGAATGCAATGAAGCTGTCGAAGAAGAGTAGCGTCTCTCTGAGTGTTTCTGTGTGTGTGTCTGTGTCTAGAGGGGGGCGAAGGTGGTGTCTCTCCCACCTTCAAGCTCTCCACCAGTAACCACTACAATCACCTCCTCCGCTCCTTTCTTCTTTTGTTTGGTTTTGCACGCGGTCTCCGTGCAGCTGCGCAGCGAGCCGGAGAGACTCCCATCGTCATGCTGGTGCGCTCTGCTCTTCGACTCTGGACGCCACGGTACTTCCGTGGACGCGGCGTTGCTGGACGACCCGTGGGCAAGCGACGCGTGCGCACTGTCGACGCGCCCCTCGCTGTCGGCTCGTCAACTCCAGCGACGCTAGGGGTACGTCAGCAGACGCGGGCTGCGGCGCCTCCGATGTCAGTGCCGGTGCCTCGACGAGACCGCGGACGCACCGGCGCTCCCGCTACGCCAGCACCACATGACGTGGCATCTCCCGCGACGGAGCCGCCGATCGTGCGCCGCGCCAAGGACCTTCTCCAGCAGCTGTCCTTCGCAACCGCCACACCGCCGTCCGCGTCGCCAGATGCGGCCAGAGCCTACGTCGAGTTCAGTGCGAAGAGTGACGTGCTGGGGCCACTCCGCAATCTCCTGCCCGCGCCACACAACACCCCGCGCGGTGGCTGCACCGAAGCACTCGCACCGCGCCAGAGATTTCGTGTCGTTGCCCCGGAGGCGGCGGCGGGTGCGCCTCGTAGCACAGAAGGTGGAAGCCCACCAGGCGCCAGCACCGCGGTGGCCTTCTCTCTCTCTGACTTGGTAGTGCTGCTGCAGCTCTACGAGAGCGTTGGGGCGGAGGATGGGCAGGTGCTCGCGCAGATGATGAGCGAGGTGCACAGACAGCTTCTCTCCGCGGCCGCGACGGCGCGTGTGACGGCCAGCTACACCGCAGAAGGCAACGGCGACAACAGCAGTGGTGGTGGTGACGTTGGACCGGAGACGCCGGTGATGGACGCCAGTCCAGCGCTGCCTCTCCCTGCGCTGCTGTACACCATGTCGTCACTTGGTATCGTCGAGGAGGCCATACTCGACATCGTGGCGAGTGCCGCGCCGTTGGAGGGCGGTCAGCGCCGGCGTGGTCTCCTCTACGCCCAGCTGCGTGCGTTCTCGGCGGTGGAGCTGCTGCAGCTTCTCGTCGCCTTCCATCGCTTTGGGCACAGCCAGCAGCTTTCCACCAAAGTGGTGATGGCGGCGCTGCGGGCCTCCATGTACCGGCGCGAAACGTCGGTGGGTCTCTTTCACCACGCAGCGAGGCGGTTCAAGAAGGCGATGGCGGCGCCTACGCAGCACACGCAGGACACGCGCAGCGACCGCGCCGCTGTCGAGCCCTCGGTGAAGAGCGCGGCAGCGGTGGTTGCCGCCGACCCGCAGCTTTGCGCGCTGGCGTTTGGCCTGGAGTGTCCACTCTACTTGTTGCTCGAAGCACTGACCGCCACAGTGCTGACGGTGCACCGCCGCGCCGATGTCGTGGCGTTCTTGTCGGACCTCATCGCCGTGACAGCCGTGGTGGAGCTGACGACGGCGGTGGCGGCGGGCAGTGCCCCAGGCGCAGTCAGTGCTGCGCAGCCCATCGGACGAGAGGCGCACGAGTTTGTGCTCGCCGTGTCCCATCAACTCCTGCGCGCTGCGAAGCTGACGGAGAGCATGGAGCTGCCGCAGCCGCTCCTCTCGGAGGTCTTTGCCTGGAGCACAACACTGTCCGGCCGAGGGGTGGTCGTAGATGGCGGCGAGGACAGCGCTATTCCGTCAGATCGCGTCGTCTACTACGATCACGTCACAGCTGACCTCGTAAAGATGGGCCGCGTCGATTAAGTCTCTCCGCACGTTGTCCCACGCGGCGACGGTGGAGGAGGTGTGTTGCGCTTGGAATCAGAGAGGGGAAGAGAGAGACGGCACACACTCACACATCCACATCACACACAGACGCCGCTGCGTCGTCTGACTTCGAGTGTGATGCAGTGGCGGTGACAGCGGCGGTGGTCGCGTTTTTTTTTTTTCTTCCTTCCCGCTTTCCTTGCGAAACGTGAAGGTGTGTGTGTGTGTGTGTCTACACGTGCGGCCCCTGAAGGAGGCGACACAAGATGCCCGCGACCTAACCGGCACGCTCACTTTCCTGCTAACTCCATCTGTGTAGACCCTCACAGCCACCACCACCACCGCCTCGCCGCCTGCAGTGCACCTTCGCAGGAACGGGGGAGAGACGAGAGCAGCCACGGGACGACAGTACCACCGGCGCACCCCACGCCATCACACACCGCCTCCTTTTTACTCAGCCACTCTCCTCCCTCGTGTCTCTCTCTCTCTCACTGTGCTTGTCTCCACCACCACTATGCGTCGTCGATCATGTGTACACCAACATGTTGTCTCTCTTTGTTGCTTGAGCGAGACGACCAACGTTGGCAAGAAGGGCAGAGTGCTGGACCCCTTGTCCAACTCCACCCACTCCCTCCCCTCCCCCTTGTTCGACGTTGTCACATACACACACAAAACTCATTCACCCCTCCCGCCGACTGCGCGTTGTGGGTGGGAAGGGACAGGCAGGCGGAGTGGTCGGTATGAGCCACTCTCCTACCAAGCGGAGCGGCGGCGAGCTCGAGGAGATCCGGGCACGGCTGCGCGACGCACCGCACACCGGCGATGCCGCGGCGAGACGTCGTGCCATGCGCGACGTGGTTGCGCTCATGACAAGCGGCCTCGACACGTCCGCCCTGTTCCCCGAGGTGGTCATGTGCTGCTTCACCAGCGACCTCGTCTGTAAGAAGATGGTGTATCTCTACCTCACGACGCAGTCCAAAGGCAAGGAAGACCTGGCGGTGCTGGCGATCAACGCGCTCGTGAAGGAGTGCCACGACGCAAACCCTGTGGTGCGGGGGCTGGCGCTTCGCTCGCTGTCGGCGCTGCACGTGAGCAACCTGCTCGAGTACCTCATCCCGCTCATTGAAAAATCCGTGGCGGACTCCTCTGCCTACGTGCGCCGGGCAGCCGCGTGCTGTCTCCTCCGGCTCTTCCACCGCTCCCCACGAGAGTTCCACGAGCACAAGGGCTTCGAGCACGCCCTGCACCTGCTCTCCGACCCCGACGTCCACGTCAGCTCCAATGCGCTGGAGGTGCTTCTCGAGGTCACGCACAGCGAGGCGGCGCCGGCGCCGACGCCACAGTACGCGGGACACCCGCCCTTCACCGTGAGCCGCGCGCTGCTGTACCGACTCCTGAACCGGCTGCGCGTCGTGAGCGAGTGGCAGCAGATTCAGATGCTCCACCTGTGCCTCCAGTACACCCCGGCGAGCGAGGAGGAGATGTACGAGATGATGAACCTGCTGGATGACCGGCTCGAGTCGAACAACTCTGGCGTCGTGATGGCCTGCAGCCGCGTCTTTCTCCACCTGACGCAGAATGCACCGGCGGTGCAGCGCAAGGTGTACGAGCGACTGCGCAGCCCCCTCCTCATGATCGCCTCGATGAGCGGCGCGACGGAGACCGCCTTCGCCGCTCTGTGCCACGTCAAGGTGCTCGCACGGCAGAACGCCAGACTCTTCGCCGCCGACTTCAAGTCCTTCTACTGCGACGAGCGGGAGCCGTCGTGCAACAAGTGTGTCAAGATGGACATCCTCGCCGCCATCGTCTCCGCGGACTCCGCCCCGTCCATCATCGAGGAGCTCGTCGCCTACTCGGAGGATCGACGAGCCGCCGTCGCCCGTGCGGCCATCGCGACGCTGGGCCGCGTCGCCGTGACTCTGCCCGCCACGCTCGGCGCAGTCCTCGTGCACCTCACCGACTTCATCACCCTCGGCCTCGAGGACGTGCGCGGCGCCACGCTGACGGTGCTCACGGATGTGCTACGGCAGCACACGCAGCCGGACGTCGTCCGCCCGGTTGTGCAGACCGTCGTCGACTGCTTCAAGGAGACGCCGTTCGCGGACGAGGAGAGCCGGCTGGCGCTTGTGTGGTTGCTCGGCGAGTTCGGCGAGTCCATCGCTGACGCGCCGTACTTGCTGGAGATCTTCCTCGACGCCCTTCCCAACGAGTCCGCGGCGCTGCGGCTGCAGCTGCTCACCTCCGCCGCAACGCTGTTCTTCAAGCGCCCGGCCGAGACGCAGCGGTGCCTCGGCGGCACCCTCCACGCCCTCCTGAAGGACTTCACCAACGCCGACGTGCTGGACAAGGCGCTCCTCTACTACCGACTCCTCCACACCGACACGGCTGCCGCGGCGCGCGTCATCGGCGCGACCAAGACCCCGGTGCGCGCCTTCGCGGAGGACGTGGACGCCGGCGTGCTGGACCGCCTCATGGCGGAGTTCGACACCCTCTCCATCGTGTTCGGTGTCCCGCAAGACAAGTTCACGACCGGCCCGCCACAATGGAAGGCGGAGAGTGGGACAGGAACAGAGGAGGAGGAGGAGGAGGAAGAAGAGGAAGAGGATGTGGGCAATCACAGGGACGAGGTCGATACCCCGCCGCCGCCCCTTCACGCCGTGACGAGCGCTGCATCCACGGCGCCGCGTGCCGGCATCGAGCATCTCTTTGGCGGCGCAGCGTCGCCGTCGCCGCTGCGGCTCTCCGCGGAGGCAGAGCTTGAGCCTGATGAGTTTCAGAGCAAGTGGACAGCAGCGCGTCACACGGCGGCGTTCACGGTGGAGCTGGAGAGTCTGACGCGTGCGTCCCCCAGCGCCGCGGTGATGGAGGCGGTGGAGGCGGCACTGGAGTCGCACAGCATTTTCGTGCTCGCCTCCGGTGTACAGGACGGTGCGCAGAAGCTCTTCCTCTACGCGGAGGCGACCGCACCGGTGCAAGCGTGGCTCTTGGTGGAGGTGCTGGTGTTCTCGACGGGAACAGTGCGTGTGACGGTCAAGAGCGTCGAGACGGCGGAGCTGCACGACTTCGAAGATGAAGTGCGGGCGGCCCTTTACTCGGTGAAGTAGCCCAAAACCACCACAACTCCCACTCCTCGAGGTTTGTGTGTGTGTGTGTGTGTCGGTGTGTGTGTGTGATGGAATAGGGCTGTGTGAAGCGAGTCTTGAGTGCGCGTTGTGTTGCATCTGCTCCCGCGGCCGTGTGATCGCCGGTGGAGGACCGCTCCTCTCCGTGTCCCCCAAAGGCTCCGGCGCTGCACGTGCAGTCTGTCTCTGAAACCTGTCTCTCGTCCTCTTCACGCTTTTCGAAGGTTGTGCCGCACGCGGGTGGCGGCCGGCGGCGCTCCGTTGCAGTGTGTCGCGTGCGTGGCTTCTGCTCGTGCGCGCCTATCGTGACTGCCTCTGCCTCCCTTCCTCCCGGCTGGCAGACCTACATTCGTCGCCTCTACACACGTCTCATCACCGACCTCCGTCTCTCTCTCTCTCTCCCTCCCTCTCGTCCCCCTCTCCTCACACTTCCTCCTCCTCCTCCGTCCATCTCTTTTTTGAGTGCGAAGTGCATCGTGTCAGCGTCCTTCTCTCTTTCTCTCTCTTGCCCTCTCTCTCTCTGTGTGTGTGCCACGCCGGGGTTTTTTTTTTCTTTTGATAGGGAGGCTTCACTACGGTATCCGGCGTCCACCATGCCTCCACCACCACCACCACCGCCGCCGCCGCCGCCGCCGCCACCGCCACCGCCGGCAGCAGCGAAGTCCGATGCTTCAGGCGCCGGTGTCGGCGGTGCCGCGGCAGCGCTCTTCGCCGAAATTCGCGACGGCGGCGTCAACATCACGTCCCGCCTGCGCCATGTCACGGACGATCAGAAGGCCTACAAGCAGAACATCCAGCATGGTGAGATTGACATGAGCGAGCTGGAGCGCAAGAAGGCCGCCGCCGAGTCTCGGCGACTGGCGCAGAAGACAAGCGAGCGCGGTGCCGGTGAGGAGGTGGCGCACCCGCCCGTGCTGACCTTGGAGGGGGACAAGCGCTGGGTCGTCAAGTATCAGTGCGGCACCCCGGCAGAGCAGCTGCAGCTGGACCTTGAAAAGGCGGAGATGCGCCACGCCGTCCGCATCGAGAACTGCCAACACGCATACATCACCATCGCCAACAAGGTGAACTCCGTGAGCGTGGTGAACTGCACCAAAGTGCAAGTGGCACTGCAAACCATCGTGTCCTCCCTTGAGGTGCTCAGCTGCACAGACGTGGACGTGCAGGTGGCACTGGCGGCGCCGACCATCGATGTAGAGCGCTCCACCAGCGTGAACGTGTACCTCCTCGACAAGGAGGCGGCCCGCAACACCGAGATCGTCACGGCGTGCAGCTCCACCGTGAACGTCCTGTTTCCCTCCGCCACGGACGACGAGGTCGTCGAGCGCGCCATTCCTGAGCAGTTCGTCTCGCGCATCGTACCAGATGGCAAGGGCGGCTTCAAGGTAGAGACGAAGCCCAGCGACACGTTCTAGCGACGCACGCCCGCATTCACACGAGTCTCTCTCTCTCCCCTCTCTCACACCTCCTCTCTGATATTTTTTAGATCTGGACGGGTGTGTCAGAGTGATCGGCCTCGTCAACTCTTCTCCACAGCTGCCCTCCTCCTCTCCTCCCCTTTCGGTTGCAGCTGCTGCTCTCTTCTCTCTTTCCCTCTGTCGATCTGCATGTGTGTGTGTGTGTGTGTGTGTCTGTACGTTACGTATTTGTGAGAGGAAATGCGCAGTGGACGTGCAGCGTTGTGGAGGAGGCGTTGACGCGACATCACCGTGACACCAGCTGGTGTGATGTAGGCCACCAAGAAGACCCCAAATGCGTTGCTCACAAAGGAGAAGGAAATGTCAAGAAAAGTCGGGAGACGTGCTCTGCACGCATCACACACAGACGCCATTCACAGGCAGGGATGAGGGAGGAAGGAGGGAGGGAAGGAGGGGAAGAGACGCCATCGTCTCCTCCCCTCCACTCACCGCGCTCGCGGTCACCCGCGTCCTGTAGGGCCGGACGTGCATCAAGTCTCACGGTACGATCCCCGCCGCCTATCACAATCTCCTGCCAACTTGTCGCTTCTTCTCCTCCTCCAACACGTCTCCACTCCCACCCACCCCCAACTTCTGGCACGTTTTAAAGGTGCTCCAAAGAACGAGAGCAGCAGCATCGGCAGCAGTGCACGCTCGCATACACACACACTTACATAAAACCCACACGTCGCACACCGAATCCCCGTAGGATCGAGAGCCTCACCGCTCACACGCAGCCCGGCTCACGTCACTGAGTCCGTCGGTCTACATTTCGTCCCTTCTTCACCGTGCTCGTCTCGTGCTTGTCTCTGTTGTTGTTGTTGTTGTCGTCGTCGTCGTTGTTCTCTCTTGCGTCACATCCAGGCACCATCACTCACCCGCACAACATAGCGTATTTCTCTCTCTGTTTTTTCCATTGTGGCCTCGTGCTCTTGGATTCCTCCTCTCCCTTCCCCTCCATAGTCTCGAACGTGTGTCTCGTGTGTGTGTGTGTGTGTCTTTGCTTTCGCCGTCCGACTCGTCACTTCCGCTTGCACTGCTACAGCCCCTCCGACACCCAGCATCACCACCGTGTTTCGGCGGCTGCGCAGACGCAGCCATGTCCACCATCAACACGGAGCTCTCGCTCGTCCGCCGCCTCCACACCCTGTTGCAGAACTACGACTCTCGCCCCGCCGTAGCGCGCCGTAACACGCTCCCGACTCTGGCGCGATTCCTGCGCAGCAACGAGCGTCAAATCCGCAAGCTGTCACTGGAGGGGGTGTACCTGCTCGCGGAGCACCCGGAGAACCTCGACCTTCTCGGCAGCAACCACGACCTGGTCGACAGTGTCGCCGAGATCTACGACGCAGCCCAGTACGATGACCCGGAGCAGCATGACCTCTCGAGCAAGACCCTCGACCTTCTCGCACCCACATTCCACGACGGCGACCCGCGCGAGAAGATCGCGGCGCGTCGTGCGGAGCAGGAGGCCGGCGCCCGCTCTGCTAGCGCAAACCAGCAACAGCAACAGCAACAGCAGCAGCAGCTGCGCTCCACCCCCCTTCCCAACCCTGGGAGCTCCTTCGAGCTGCGAGACCTGTCGCTCGCCGCTGGTGACGACGCAGCCATCACGAGTGATGCAGCGGCTGCCGACGTTGCCGGGGACTTCGATCAACTGTCCATCGTCTCCGGCGGAACTGGCTTTGAGATGGCGAGTACCAGCTCCTTCCAGACGCGGCGTATGACAGACCCGGCACCCCGGCCGTCAGAGGTGATCCGCGGGGTCGCCAAGGATTGCGCGCTCTCCATCGTGCTCGAGATTCCGGCGCTGGATGCGATGACGGATACGTCGTACATCGAGGAGGTCCTGCAAACGACACGCGGCGTCATATCGTACACCGTGACGGCGAGTGCCCACCAGGTTCGCGTCTTCCTCTCCGCCTTCGCCCAGGCACCGCTGCAGAACGCGCTGACGGAGGCGGGCTACGAGAACGTCCTCGCCAGCGCTGAGCGCATGCGATACCAAGGCAGCGACACCGGAAATCAGAGCCTCAACGGTAGCTTCTTCTACGACACCGAGAGCCGACGGCCATCGTATGTGCAGAGTGCGAAGAGCTTCGCCACAAACCTCTTTCGATCCGTCATGGTCTACAGCGACCCGCAGAGCAACTCGCTCGCGGCGCGCATCCGGCAGCAGCGAGCTGCGCAGGAGGAGGGTGGAAGCACGAAGGCGGACCGACTCGCACAGGCGTTCTCACGGTGGTGGTAGCTCTCCCACACTCCTTGACGGCATCACAGAACACACCGCCGTGCGCGCATCTGTGTGTGTGTGTGTGTGTGTGTCTGTCTGTCTGGGTATTGAAGTGGGGGTGTGCGAGAGGCACGAACCGAGGCGATGGCTGCGACATGCGGTAGACACCCAGGTCCACCACTCCTCGCCTCTCGTGGTGGGTGACGGCGCACGTGTGCAAGTGCTGGCAGTGGAGGAGAGCACCGGTGACGAGGTGGGCGACAGCACGCATCATCTCTCTCTCTCTCTAGAATGGTGCCGCCATCTAGCACAGAATGCTGGTGAGCTGCCCTTCCCTTCTTCCTCCCATTCTTCCCCTTCTGCGAGGACGCTTTTTTTTTTTTTTTGTGGCTGAAGTACTCTAACAACTTGGAGCTGGAGTGAGAGGTCGAGAAGCACGACGGCGCCAAATTCCATGGATGCATGGACCAGCGCAGGAATGAACAAGCGCGGCTGCGTGCTCTGTTCAGTTTTTTTTTTTTTTACTTTTCTTCCGTCGCTGCTGTGTCATTCGTGTGTCCACTTCCTCCGCGTGCCGCCGAGTCGGGTGGAAAGGCGTTGTAGAGAGAGACAGAGAGGGGGTGAGAGGTGTTCGCTGGGTCTGCCCTGCAGTGAGAATGGCCAAGTACATGTTCTGCGTTGTCCGTGTGCCAGTATGTGCTGCTTGTACAGTTGTTGTAGCGGTGGAGAAGGGGGGGAGGGAGGTGGGGCAGATGAGACGTACCCTAGAGCTGGGCAGTCAGCGCCTCTCCCCCACCGTCTCCGTGGACGTCCACGTTTCGTACACACATGCGCACGCTTTCTCACTCACAACAACATCAAAAAAAAAAGAAAAAAAAAAGAGATATGGAAGAGCAACAACAAAGAACAAACGTAAGAGCAAAGAAGTGCACTGATTTTGTGTGGCATTGAGAGAGGGGAAGAAGGGCGTAGAGGGAGAGGAGAACACGTGCGCTGGTACTGGGCGGCTGCACAAGCGCACAGACACACACGTACACCCGCTCCTCTCCTTCATCCCCGCTGTTTGGCGCGGCTGCCAAACAGCGGTGTCTGCAACGCTCACTCAACCACTGCTCTGCCACCACAAACCACCCTTTTCCTCTGCGTCTGCCCACTTCTGCTGCTCACCCACCGACACACACGCACGCACACACACACACACACACACACACACACACTTACGCATGCAGATCGTGGCCACCCCCTCCACAAATAGTGGAACGCCACAGCTTTAGTAGACGGCAGCATCCTTTGCAGCTGACATCTCACACACATTCCTACCAGGCCCCATCGAGCCGTCCCTCCTTTCCATTTCCTCTCCCCTCTCCCCTCTCCCCGGTCACCCCTCCTCTTTGCCGCGCTGCGATGTCGTCGCGTCGCGTGTCAACCGCGACACACATGCTGCTGCGGCTGCTGCTGCTCTGCGGGCTCTGCCTCCTCGCAACCCGCTCGCGCGCTGTCATCTCCATACACTCTGGTGTCTATGCGAAGCTGCTTCCCGGAAAGGAGTTCTGTGTCGACTACCACGCCTACCGCGATCCGCAGGGCGATCCGGTGCTCGTCACCTTTCAGCACCGCTGCATCGACCCGCGTCTCGCCGGCATCAGCACCAAGCTGTATGCGCCGAGCAGCGAGCCAGGCAAGCGCGGCGCTGAAGTCGCCTTGGCGGAGAACATCGACACCTTTGGAGACATTTCGCAGATCTTCTTCTACGCGGAGCGGTCTGGCGCGTACAAGATGTGCTTCATTCTTCCTCTCATGAAGCCAGCCATGCGCTTCGAGATGTCCTTCAGCGCCGCCAACGATATCGTGGAACCGCCGACGCTGGAGGACGACGCGTTTGTCGTTGACAAGCCGCCAGAGCTCTCAGACTACGCCGACCGTCTTCGCATGATGAATGTGTCGGTCGAGACGACAGTAGACGAGTTGCGCACCTATCAGATGCGCCGCTCGCTCTTCGAGAAGACGGTGAACTCTGCCTTGTATCTGTGCATCGGCAGTGTGGCACTGAACATCGCCATTGCTGCAGGGCTCAGCATTTGGTCAGAGAAGTACCTCGAACGGTACTTTGTGAAGCAGAAGATCGCATAGCGTGCATCTCCTGTCGTGTCGCTCTCGCCTCGCTCTCTCTCGCTCTCTCTCCTCCTCCTCCTCCATCTCCTCTCCTCTCATTCACTGTGCACACCGGAGCAGTGTCCGCTCACCCCCCCCCCTCTTGGTGCCGACCCGGAGGCGGGTGCGGCCGTCCTCGCTGCGTACAGTTGCGCGCACGATTGGAAAAAAAAAAAATGAAAAGGACCCACTAGGCGTGTGTGTGTGAATGTGTGTGTACAGACAGTCGTTTTCTTTCTCTCTCTCACCCTTCTCCGTCGGGCCGTCATGTACAGGAGAGAAGACGCTAAAATTCACCCAACAGAAGAAGAGCATCGCGTCTCAGCGCAGAGACAGAGACAGATGGAGAGAGCATAGACAGAGGGTGCTGATGCCGTGACCTCTTTCATGCTCGCACCTCCGTCCACCGATCGAGTCGCCATGGCCTCTCTGTGTGTCTGTATGTCTGTGCCTCACATTTTGGGAATGGGCGGCGCACCTCGTGGCTCGCACGTGTGTGTGCGACACTGTTTCTGTACTCCTCTCGCGTTCCTCCAGTGCTACTGCCCTCACAATCTTGCCACGAGGCAGGCGGCGTCGCCCTGTTTTGTCTTGTCTCTTTCCTCGCTCATCAACGTCCCTCAGCGACCCGCGTGCACACACAGACACACACACACATACACACAGACGCGTGCGCGGCGGTGAGTCGGGGTGGCAGAGCCCCCATCCACACGAGACCGACAACAGAGAGAAGAGCAAAGGGGGAGAGAAGCAAAAAGGTCTTCTGCCAGGTCTAGCGTCTCCAGATCCACCACCACCACCACCACCACACGCACACGCCGCACGGCAGGACCGTTGAACACGCCGGCCCACAGGACGTGCAGGTGGTGGAGACAACCTGTGGAAGCGGTCGCGGCGTACGGCGCTCCTCTCTCCGCCCCCCCCCCCTCCTCTCGTGAGCTCCTCGCGCCGGCACCCTCGCGCATACATGAGAATTCGAGATGCTGCGTCGAGTATGGCGTGTTTCACCGACGCGCCAGCCTCATCCATCGTGCTCTCCGCGTCTGGCGAGTAGCGTCCCCGTGATCCCGCACGTCGAGGTGAGCCCTGGCGAGTACGCGGAGCGGCGCCGGCACTTTCTGGAGTGTCTGCCCTCCCACTCCATCACACTCCTCCCCGCTGCTGACGAGGCGGTTTACAGTCACGATATTCTGTGGCCGCACCGCCAAGACTCCCTGTGGCACCACCTGTTTGGTCTTCGCCTCCCCATGCGGCGGGAGCTGGCGCCGCCTGCGTCATCGACGAGCGACGACGTTCGGGTCACGATGGCGGTGTTTGCCAAATGCACCGGGGCTGGTGGGAGCGGGAGCAGCAGCAGTCGCGGCGCTGCTGTCGGGACACACACGCTCCTCTGCGTTCCGCCGACCACCACAGACCGTGAGACGCTCGTGTGGGGCTCGAATACCGTGAATCTCGCAGACTACGAACGCCTGCTCGCCGGGGACGGTAACAGCGCCACGGCCGCCGCCGCCGCCTCGCCAGCGCCCGGCCGGCACACACACGCAGTGGTCACGAACGACGTGGAGACGGTGCGCAGGGAGGTGTGCCGCCTTATAGCGCACATGGCAGAGACACAGCTCACGACGTGGGCAGAGAGTGGCGGTGTGGACGACGCCGCCGCCTCATCGCCGCCGCCGCCGCCGCCACCACCCAATGGCGCTGGTGCGGTGAGAGAGGGACGACGACGTCTGCTCAGCATCATGCCGAGCGTCTTCGCCGCGTACCCACGGCAGCTGCGCTGGGACGGGAGGCGCTACCGTCTCCGCCACCGCCTCGTGTCCACCGTCACCGCCGGCGCCACGGCGGAGGACACCGCGCCTCGCGACTTCCTCCACCACCACCCCCTCGAGGCGCTGTTCTCCGCCCTCTTCGCAACGCCGTTCTCAGTGCAGCAGCCGTCCGCCGCAAGCACCACCGTCGAGGTCCGCTACTCGGTGACGGCGGGGCACACACCCGGGCTCGCCCCGAGCCGCGACACGGCGAACGCGACGCCACCGTCCACAGGCGGCGGTCCTCCATCCGTGGCGCCGGTGCGTCTGCCCATTCGCTGCAGCGACGCCTACGCGTGGCTCTACCGAGAAGTGAAAGCGCCGTCGCAGGTGCGACAGCACTTGCGCAGCGCCCGCGCGACCGAGGACGCCTTCCTGCGCGTGATGCGGCGCGCCGCGGCGACGCTGTCAGAGCACGCCATTCACTGCGAGTTCCAGCGCGCCGTGTGTGACGCCAGCGCGCGCGCCGGCGCCGCCGCGCAGGTGCGGTCCGCCTACATCCCAGTGGTCGCCAGCGGCGAGCGCGGCACGGCCATCCACTTCACCGACAACGACGGCGTGGCCGAGCCGGGCGAGGTGGTGCGCGTCGACGCCGGGGTGGAGGTGGACGGTGTGCCGACCGACTGCACGCGAACCTTCCCCATAGGCGGCCCCCGCTTCACCCCCTCACAGACGCTGCTGTACGAGAGACTCCTGCAGCTGCAGCGCTCGCTGCTCCGGCGCATCGGTGCCGGTGTCGCCGTCGGCGACGTGGCACGGCTGCACATGGACGAGACGCAGGCGCTGCTCTGCGCCATGGACGTCGATGTGCGCGGTACGGCGGCGCGGTCAGCTCCGTCGTCCCCGCCCGACCCGGTCGCGTCCCGTGAGGAGCAGGTGCCCCTTCATCTCGTGCGCTCCTGCTTCTGCGCGCACTCCTTCGGTCACTTCTTCGGCATCGATATCCACGAAGACCTGAGCCGCGTCGGGCCTGTCGCGGGCGGAGCCGGAGTGCAGGGTGGCTCCGCAGAGCCCTCACCACGGCAGCGTCGCTCGGCCCCGCGCATCTTTCGAGGCGGCATGATGCACACTGTCGAGCCCGGTGTCTATCTGCCCAGTCTGCAGCGCGCGGCCCTGTTCGGCTTGGATGCAACGCATCTCCCTCGCCCATTCCACGGCGGCATCGGAATGCAGGTGGAGGACGATGTTCTCATCCTGCCTCCCCCAGACTACCCCGACGCCGCAGCCGGGGCCTCGGGGGGACGGGAGTGGGACGGGCGGGCGGCCGTGGCGGAGGCGTGCCTGTGGAGCAGAGGGACGTACCTGCAGCACGCGCTGGCCGCCTTTCACCGGCACTACAGCGACACCATCAGCGACACCGCCGCGACGCCGTCGGTGCTGGTTGAGGAGTGTGACGCACACCTGTCACGCGTGGGACACGGGTCGATGAGCGCCGCTGCAACGAATGTGGCGCGGTTCTTGTTTGCCCAACGCGTTGCCGTGGACGGTCTGGCGGCGGCGGAGTCCGCGCTGGCGGGAGACGCGCGCACCGCCGAGCAGCTCTCCTACGTCGACAACCCCGCCTACGCGACGGGGCTGTCAGTGCCCGACGCCTCCGCGTCCGGGTGGTATCCATACCCGATCATCGTCCTCACGGCGACGATCCCCAAAGACGTCTCCCTCATCGAAGCCGTCATGCAGCGATGAGGTGCCGTGGACCATCGAACACGTGGGCGATGGTGGGTGGTCGGACCCTACCCTCCTCCCTCCCTCAGTCCCTTGCTCCTCCTCCTCCCCCTCTACGCCTCTCAAGTTCTCTCCTGCCGTCGTCTGGTCCGCCGCGTTGTGCCGCCGCCTCGGTCGGGTTTCCGCCATCGCACTTGTTTTTTTTTTTTTTGCGTGACCTCTCCCCCCCTTCCCCCCACTCTCGACTTCTCTCGCTTCTGAGTCGTCAAGTCGAGTGACAAAGAAAAAAAAAGAAATAAAAAAAGGTGTCAAGAAGACATGCTGAGCAAACATCAGAACGGCCTCATCCCGAGTATGTAATCTGTCGCCACTCTCCCTCGTCCCCTCGTCCCCTCGTCCCCTCGCCCTCCCTCTCCCCTTTCCGCTGCCACCGAGTATGCGGCGACTCCCTTCCGTCAGCCTTCCGCATCGCCGCTGCCTCAACACGGCTCAGGGACCTTTCCTTTTTTTTTTTTTTTTAACTCTCTCTCTCTGCCTCTCTCTCTCCCTCCTTCCCCTGTTGTCCCTTCCAGCGAAGACGCTGAGGGTGTGATTGAAAGGATGGTGAACTACTCCGCTGTTGTAGTGACGCTGATTAAGCGGATAGGCGTTCACCGAGAGGGCGATTTCTCGCAACTCAGTTCATCGCTCCGTAATGCTGTCATCGCGTCCGCGCAGCGAACAGTAGCGGGTGTGTGTTTAAACTGGATGAGAGACGAACGCATTAATGGGCGAGTGAAGGACACCCGCGCGGAGGTGGCGAAGGGGAAGGATGAAGCGCAGCCACAAAAAGACGCCTTGAAACACTATAGGCTGATGAGTGAGATGCCATCTATCTTGCTCTTTCTGTGCCTTCCCCAATCGCAGATGAAGACTCAAGTGAACTCTATCGTAAACCGTTTCACTCTCCTCAGCGTTACGGTTCGCGGCCGCTCACAGCTGATCCACCGGCTTCTAGCCTCCCTCAGCGTGCACACCCTTCACGGCCCATACCCGAGTCTGACGACGGCACACCTCATCCACCATTTCATTGTCGTCACGAGCATTCAACTCTCGGACGACACCGCCTCCAAATGGGAAAGGCGGGGCAGAAAGACGCCGAAAGTCAGGCCGTGGGTCACTGAGCAGAATAAAGCGGCGGCCGCCGCCATGGCGAAACTGCCACGCGAGATCCAAGTCATTCTGCCGACCTCCTACGATGTAGATGTAGCCGCGGTCATCGACGAGGTGGCGCGGCGTCTCCCCCCGCCGGGATGGGTGTTGGATGAAGGGCACGTGCGTAGTATCATCTCCTTCGGAGAATCGTGGCACATGTACGGCAGAGCGCACCGGGAGCTGTTTGAAAGGTCGACGTGTACCTCTGTATCGTACCATGAGTTTTTGATCATGGTGCCGAAGCTGATTCAGCTCTCTGCAAAAGTCAACCATCTACGCGCTGTCATGGCTGTGAGGCAGAACCTGGACCTGTTCGACTTCGGCGTGCGCACGCGACAGGTGAAGTTGTGCTCCTCTTTCGCGCGATCGGCGATCGGCCGTACTCTGTCGGAATTGGAGCTACTGGTGCACATGGACAAGATAGTGGCAGCACGCCCGCTCTTTTTGTACGAGTGGACGTTCCTC
The DNA here is from genome assembly GCA_019188245.1 of Novymonas esmeraldas. Classification (NCBI taxonomy): domain Eukaryota; phylum Euglenozoa; class Kinetoplastea; order Trypanosomatida; family Trypanosomatidae; genus Novymonas; species Novymonas esmeraldas. Next base: position 152,961 of record JAECZO010000030.1, on the reverse strand, counting down.
ATCGTTCTCGTCTGTTGCGACGAGGAGACGTGGGCGGCGACCGCGTACGCGGCGATGCAGACGGCGCTGGAGGCGGCTGCGCGGTCTCGCAGGGAGACGGTGCGGCTCAGCGGCAAAGCCGCGCACGAGGTGTCGCTGTTTGGGGAAATGACCCATGAGCATCGCATCGTATTGTTTGGTGTCTACGCCGCCGCTCTGTCGGATTCGCGACACCACAGAAAGCTCTTCCTCAAGGCGGTGCAGTGCACCAAGCTGCTCCTGTATGAGTTCATCCGGGCCTTAGAGTCAGACACGTCTCGGTCGCTAGCGCACTTCGACGAAAAGTACCGTGTTCGGCAGATACTCATGATTGTGACCCACGCCGATAACAAAGGTGTCGGTGTGGACGACGACAGCGCAGGCGTGGACGATTTGGAGGAGGAGGAGGAGGTAACAGATGTGCGGGTCGACAAGGACACGCGTCGCGCGAGCGGCGACACGAGCACTGCACAGCATCTCACCCCGCTTCTTCTGCGGGCAATCGACCAGCACATCAACGCGTCCATCGAAAAGAGCTCCACCGCCACCGCACGCTGCACTGGTGCATCAGGTGAATGGAGCGAGCACAGTGCTGAGGAGTCGGGATTCAAGATGCACGGCGATGGCTTTATGCAGTGCCACGTTGCGGAAAGCGCTGTAGTGTACTGCTGGCGTGTGCTCAATAGCGCCCGAAACCTACCAGAAGGCTTCGTCGACATGGCACTGAGGTACACGTCCATCACGAGCGCCTTCATCGAGGGGCAGCTGCGCCACTTTTCATCGAGGTCCTTGAATGCGTGCACCACCCCTGGCGCGGAGCAGACCAATGTCCAACACGTCTCAGAGTCTAGGCCGCTGCGTAGCTGTATCGATGAAGGGAGTGAGGAAGAGAAGACGCTGAGTATGCTCCGGAAAACGCTCACGCTACTGGGAAGTCTCAGCGACACAACGGACGTGCTAAGCGAGGAACAGCGAGCGGCTACGCTCGCTTTGATCATACAGCACGTACGGACGCTGACCGTGTTCGTAGACTCTATACAGACAGCGGACATGCTGCCGGTCTCACTCTGTCGCGTTGCGAGCATCTTCCGTCATTGGTACATGCTGTACAAGCAGCATGCACAGCAGGGCACAAGCGACGCCGATCAGAGCATGCGGATTCTTGTGATGGCCATCTTTAAGCTCGTGCAACGGCTCCTTCAGCCACAGCATCGCCAGCAGATGGCGTCCAGATCTCTCGGGAACAACAACATTTTTCGTAGCTCCACCACTGTCGTGCGCCTACTGGACACAGCTCTGTCCATCACCTACGCTGCTAGCCTGACGTGCAACGAGTTCCCCAATGTCGTGGAGTGCGTTCAAATGACGTTCGAGACTTTGGTAGAGGTGTCGCAGGTGCCCTTCGCGTTGTCGCGCCACGATGCGAGGCGGTGCCACGCGGAGCGCGAGCTGCATAGCTCCTTTCTGGTCAGCTCTCTTCACATCCTCCAGCAGCTGAGTGGCCTCGGCTCCACCGACGAACGATACATCCCCGCCGCGGCGGCAGCGATACACGCGTGGAGCAGCGTCGACAGAGTGCGGTGGATCAGCTGGCAACATCGGCCGGCGGCGTTGAGTGCGCTCGCACAGATGTATCGTTTTTTCGCTGAGCGCCTCACGCACTCGCGACATGGTCGCGAAATGTGTCGCCAGTTGCTGATCGTGGGGTTCAACATGTCGCTCAGAGAAGGGGCGTTCGACGACTCCGCGAGTGTGCCAAACGACACCTACACCTATGGCACCTTCAAGGATAGAAGGGTCGCGATACTTCACAATGCCGTTTTTACATGGCGGCTCATATGCGTCGCGGTGAGTAACCCCTTGGCCCACGTACAATTCGACAAGTACATCGATGGCATGCTGGACTTCGCGGATCGGCATTTTTTCATTACATCGGATCATAGTGACATGTCCCTGTCAAGTACGCCCGCCACGGCAGCCGAATTGGAGGAGTGCGAGCGAGTGTTCGCCAGCTCAGTCAAGTCCATATCCGCACGCTGTATCTGCCCGGCAACGTCTCGGGAGTCGCTGATAGTGCTCTGCACCACCACCGTCGCCATTGCAGTTCGCGAGCTTGGCTTCATTTCAACGTACCTACAAACGAACCGCGTCTCCAGCTCTGTCACACTGGTTTTGGCTCGGTGGATACGCCTCGCCGAGCTCATGTGGACCGTGGCGAAGCGATACCAGCGGTGGGTGGCGCCATCGGCATGGGTGGTCGCGTGGCGAGAGTTTCACTACGTCAGAGTGTGGATGAGCCGATTCAACCAGGTCTCTGCCCCGCTTCTGGAAGCATCTTACGTGACGTCGAAGAACGTGCTACTCTTCTGCAAGATGCATCACAACAACGGAAAGTGGGTCTCCTTTTCGCCAAACTCCGGCAAGGTGCCCGATCACATGCGCAGTGAGGAGAACACGGTGGTGGACGTGGGGACGGCGGCGGCGGTGGCGAGCAACCTCCTCACCGTCTCCGATGCGATGCGTATGTTCACCGGGATGGATCACTTCGCAGACAGTGAACTTCGCCTCTACGCCGCTGAGCTGCTCGAACGTCTTTGCGAAGAGGAGGAGGAGCATATTTTTGGCGTGCAAGGCGGTCACGGGGCCGAACAGCACAACGGACAGCTGGAAAATGGCGACCCACTGCTTGCGAGCGAAAGGTACCGTAGGCTACGCTCTTGTTTCTTATCCGTCCTCTACACCTGTCGGTACTTGAAGGAGTGACGGAGTGCCGTGTGTGCGTTGCGAAGTGTTTGGGTATGGGTGTGTGTGTGTGTATGCGCTGGTGGAGAGGGGGGGGAGAAGGAGGAGGATCACATGGTTGTTCACAAGTACCATTCACGACAAGACTCGCAGCATATCATGGACGGAGACACCGAAGGGACGCTACGGAGCGTGAGAAACACAGGGGACACCCGCACACGCACACACATACATAGACACACACGTGTCCTGTTGCAACCGCTGCAGTGTTGCTGTGTGTGTGTTTTTTTTTTTTTGCTGGTTTGTTTGAGAACTGTCTGACTTCGCCCTTTTTTCTCTCACCCGCGGCGCTGCGCTGCATCTGGCCGCCTACGCGTGCCTTTTCAAGACACTCACTGGGAGGACAAACACACCACTTTACGCGAGCCACCGCGTCTTCCCGCCTCTTCTTCTTCTTTCACGAGGCGCATGTGACATGCAACACTCGTCCTCGCCGGAACCATGGCGTCCCATGGCGCTTCTGCTGCTTGTCACCGGACTACCAGCGTCTGGCAAGTCCAGCTTCCTGGCAGCGGTGCAGCAACGCGCGCAGCTGCTCGACGATGGAGCTGGTTGGCGAGTTCCGCTCTTTGGTGGTGGCCTTCGTGGGTACATTCACCGCGTCCTCACGCTGGACGAAATACTCGCAGATCTCGAGGAGGCAGCAGACGTGCAGCGGGGCGGTGCCAGCCCGGTCGACAAGCGTGAGTTCAGTCCGTCTCAGTGGAGGCAAGCCGCGAGGCAGCTGCTGGAGCTGACGCGGCAGGCACTTCTCGTTTGCTCCGGCGGTAGCGCCGATGTTGCGGTGTCGGCGCCGGCAGACGTGCCAATGGTGTTTGTCGAAGACAACATGCACTACCGCAGTATGCGAGAGCGCTACTACCGCGTGTGCCGCGCTGTAGAGGCGGAGCTCCACGAGGCGTCGGGACCGGCTGCTGAGACGGGGACGGCAACGCAGCGGCGGCGGCGGCCGTCGCCCATTATTCCGCTGCTCGAGTTGCGGTTCGCGACGCCTCTGCATGTGTGTCTTGCTCGCAACGCCCAACGCCGCCACGGGGCGACGAAGGGTGCCGGCAGTCAACCCAGTCACCCAGCCTCGCGATGGGTGCCACCGCCTGTGATATGCTCGATGGCAGCGCTGTTCGACCACTGCTACGCTGACAGCGCGCGAGAGGGCAGTGGCGTGGCCACTGCAGCATGGCGGTGGACTCGGACGACGCAGCCGTGGGGGCTGCTCGTGCACGAGTTTTCGGAGTGCTGCACACCTGCCCTGCCGTCTGCACTCTCCGCGATGGAGACCGCCGTCGGCCTCTTTGACGTTTCGCTTCAACTTCCTGACGCGTGGGAGGCGTGCCTCCAGCAGCGCCGCGACGTCACTCTCGCTCGGCTTCGGCGTCTCGAAGCGGCCCCACTCGACGACGGCGCGCGCGCCAAGCAGGCCGCCGAGGCCGTCCAGAGCCACTCGCACCGACTCGACCTGCAGCTCCGTGCCGTTGTTCACGCCTTTCTCAGCGACCGGCACACACCGTGCGGTTGCGGTGATGTAGCGGTGGTGCCGCCGCCTCGGACAACGGCGCAGTTTCGCAAGAGTGTCACTGCGGCCAAGAAAGAGGCGACACTGCACTTCAGAGCGCGGCTGCGCGACCTCGAGGCTGCCGCAGGCGGTGTGTCGCACTCTACCGCGATGGAGTCCATCGACGCGGCTGTCGGCGACCTGCGAGAAACAGTCCTTCACCGCTTTCAGCTCTCCCTTCTGGATTTGTGGCGCGCCAGGGAGGCCGGGGACGGAGCTGCTGTCTCCGACGATACCTGCAGGCTGTGACGCCTGTCTGCTATGCGGCGGAAGAATGGGGGCTGGAAGAGTGAGGGGCGACGAGTTCACCGCTCCGCCTTGGATGCACACGCGTGCTCTTCATGCCTGCACACTTGCCTATGATGTGTCCGGTGCACAGCTAGCAGAGCCGCGGCTGAACGCGTGCGTCTGTGTGTGTGTGTGTGTGTGTGTGTGTGTCGGCCATGTGAGAGAGGAGGCGAAGGAGCAAGGTTCCACATTGCCTCTGACCACAGAAAGAGTGACCATCCGCAGACCTTTTGCCTACGCAGGTCACTGTGATTGTGACGTGGAACGAGACGAGAAGCGAGTTTGTCCAGGCGACCCCTGTGTGTCTCGGTCGCGTCACCCTCTTTGTTCGAGGGGGATCTTGCGATCCGCTGATTGGGTACACACACAGACACACACGCACGCACACGCACTTCTCTGCCCTTTCTTCCTTCTCTCTCTTTCTCTCTCTTGCCCTTCCCGCTCCTCTCCTTCTACCTCGGTGTCAGGTCAGCGAATGCACCCACACTGCAGCTCGACGTGGCGCGGAGGAGTAGAGCATGGGTGCCGAACGTCGCCACTCCTGCCAAAGCGGCGCAGCACACGAGGCGCTGCCGGGTGTCCTGGAAGAGCTCCTGCGGTACAGAGCGTCGCTTGATGTGCACGAGGAGCTCCAGCGCTTGTGTGCGGCGCACCTACCTGCCTCTCCATCCTGCGATGCGCGAGGGCTTCTTCCTGCGGCCATCTTTGAAGGGCAGCAGAGCCGCGCGACAACCCCGCAACACCTCAGCCCAGGCGGTGAGGCAGCCGCGCACGACGCTGCGGAGCAGACCCGCTCGTGGGTACACCCGATCATCGACGTTCGTCGGCATGCGGAGGTGGTCGAGCTCGTGCCGACGTCCCCCAACGCCTCGGTGCGCCTGCGACTCGTGGCTGTCAAGCACGCACCAGGCGAACTTCTCGGAGTTGTGGAGCCGGCAGACTCAACAGGTGACGTCAACGCTGCTGCCGTCGCGTCGTCGCTGCCACCCATCTCTCTCGCTCGCCTCCGCCTCCTTGCACCCGAGCCCCTCTACCACGATGCACTCCTGCCAGCTGTGGAGGCGATTGAGCCGCACCGCGCCTCCAAAAACATGCTGGACCTGTGGCTCAACAAGCTCTGCGGTGCGGCCAACAAGATGTCTACCTCCTTCAATCAAAAGCGCAAGAAGGCGTGGCAGTTGACGGACGAGGCGACCTACGTCTTCTACGTGGCGCGGCGGAGGCTGGCGGAGCGCCTTCAGGTCGTGCGCAAGATGAAGGATGACTGCGCGGCGCGGCCGCCGTGGGAGATCCACGTGTGCGTCGAGACGGAGGACGCGCGCCTCTTGGAGGCTCTCGGGTCTGCAGCACCGCCGACACCCACAGCCGATACGGCAGAGACCGCCATCGTGGTAGTGAATGTGGTGCGCGGCAGCGCGAGCGCGGACGACTGGGCCTCGCTGCGGGCCTGGCTGGCTCCGCCAACGTCCGGCGCGAGCGTGGTCTGGGCCCTGTGCGAAGACGGGACGCTGCGCCTCCGTGTCCCCATAGATGCCATCGCCGCCCTCCGTCTGCACGCTCGCTTTGTGGTCAGCCGAGGCACCGCGACGTTGGCGACCACCGACTGCTTCCTGCGTGCGCTGGCGTGCCTTCTCCTGCGCTACCATGGTCTGTGCGGGGGGGACATGGAGAAGGAGTCGGGCTGGCACGCTGCCGTGCCTCCCTCCGTGATGGACGTCTTCGAGCAGCACCACCACCGCCGCCCTCAAGATTCGCCGTCGCTGACGCCGTCCATCACCGTGGTGGAGTGCTTCGCCAGCCCCTTCAACGCCACGCGCCGCTGCTTCTTCTCTGCCTTCCACGACACGGACGCCCCCTTCGGCTCCCTCGGGAACTTCTTCGCCTGTCCCGATGCGGCGTCGTGTCTCACGGCCGCCACGGCACGGCGCGGCTCCCCGCACTCGAGATGCTGCAGTCCCGACGCCGTTGTGGAGACGACGGCAGCGGCGGCGGAAATGCCACCCGCCCGCCAACTGCTGCGCCTGGAGTGCAACCCGCCCTTCGACCACGAAGTGATTGCCGCGGCCTTCGCGCACCTGCTGCGGTGGGTGGACGGGCCCTCCACCGCCGCCACCCCCACCGCAGTCTCCATCCTCGTCATCATTCCAGATTCATCCCAGGCGCATGCCGCCGAGGTACGGGCGGCGCTGGAGACGTCGCGCTTTTGCCGCTGGGTGCGCTCGCTGCCACCGCCGGACTGCCTCTACGTACACGGTGCCCAGCAACAGCAGCAACAGCAGCAACAGCAGCTGCTACGGTGCAACGGCGCCGCCTCAACGTTGCCTCGTGCACCGAGGCGCAAGCGACCTCGCGGCACCGACAGCGAGGAGGACGGCGTCACGGTCAGCCGTTCTGGCCTCGTGCAGCTCTCTTGTCCGACACGGGTGATGGTCGTCCAGGACGACGAGGCGGAGCGTGTGTGCACCGGCGCCGCCATCGGTGACGCAGTGTGTCTCTCGTGGGGCAGAGTGTCGCACGAAGTCGGTCGATCGCGACGCAACGAGTAGCCGCACCGCACGTCCACCTCGACCTCTCGACCTCTTACCCTCTGCTCACACACGCGCTGGGGCAAATTCTGAGGGCCAACTGCCCAGACAGCGTCAAACAGCAGAAGATGACGCATACAAGTGAGACGAGAACAACAACAGCAAGAAAAGAAAAAAAGAAAAGAAACGAGAGGTACGCGAAGTCGCGCAGCACAGGTCCACTCTTGGGAACCAGTAGAGTGCACACGTGCGATCACCTCCTCTCCTATCCTACTCCTCCCCGCGTGCCGGAAAGCACTTCCGCCTTTTGAGGGGAAAGAGAGTGAGACGTCTCGCAGAGACTTCGCCCACCCCTCGTTGTTGGTCTCGACGCACGTTGTGCGTACGGTACGTGACGTCTCCCACACCTCTCTCTCTCCTCCTCCCGCCTCCGCACACCCCACCCACCCCCTTTTCACCATCGCGCGCCACACAGTCGCACTGAAATCACCTGCCGTCACAACTCTCCTTTTTCTTCTCCTCTCCCTAGTACACTAATTTGTATATCTCTATCTCTCTCGCTTCCTCGCCCTTGCTTCCTTTCGTCGCCGTCATCGCCTCCTTCTTTTTGTGTGTGTGTGTGAGTGTCTTTCTTTTTTGCGGGGGTATCGTCTCTCCTTCGCCGCCGTCGTGGTGGAATCATGGGCGACACGCTAACGGGCCACGAGGCGCGCTTGAGGTGCCGCGCGATAGCACAGCACAAGGCAGCGGTGAGCACCACGAAGAGCGTGGAGGGGGCGGCGAACAAGCTGATCGAGACGGCACAGCGCCGCTTGGGCCTCGCCGCCCGCCCCTCCGGCTCCACGCAGTTGTTCGACCTCCCCCTGTACGATCTGCGCTCCATCCCGGACTGGCTGAAAGGGAACCCGTTCATTCTTGGCTCCTACCGAGCCGGCTACTCGACCAAGCAGTGCATCCAGAGCGTTTTTGCCCTGCACAATGAGACTCTTAACATCTGGACCCACCTTGTAGGCTTCGTCATCGTTCTGGCCCTCTCACTGCATATTCTCATCAACCTCGGGCTCCACCGCACCCAAGACTACCTGGTCTTCTCTGTCTTCGAGTTGGGGAGCATGGTGATGCTAGGCGGCTCCTCTGTCTACCACACGCTGAGCGCCCACCACTGCGAGCAGGTGCACAACCTCGCCCTCGCCATCGACTACTTCGGCATCACCTCCATGATTGTCGGCAGCTTCTACCCACCCGTCTTCTACCTCTTCTCGTGCTCAGCCGTCGTGCGGGCGGCGTACCTCGTTGCCGTCACGCTGGTCGGCGCCCTTGGCTTGATTGGCCCATTCTTCACCTTCTTCAACACCCAGGAGTTCTACTGGCCTCGTATGGTCCTGTACTCCTCTCTGGCGTCGATTGGCGTTCTGCCCACTGTCCACATGTTCTTTGGACTTCCCACCAACGAACAGACGCTCCCGCTCTACAAGGGCATGTTTCTCATGCTCGTCATCTATTGCGGGGGCATGATCATCTACATATACCAGGTACCCGAGCGGTGGTACCCCGGCCGCTTTGACGTGTGGCTGCACAGCCACCAGCTGTGGCACGTCTTTGTCTTGAGCGCAGCCGTCGTGCACTACTTCACCTGCATCGGCACCTTTCAAATGTGGCACGTGACGCGCGGTGTGGGTGGTGAGTGTGCCTAAGGAACCACTTTGCGGCACACGGCACATCAGCAGAGAACCCCGCGCAGTGTAGCACGCGACGGTACGCTCCACTCTGTGCATGCTGTTTTTTTTTTTTGTGTGTGTGTGTGTGTGTGTTTCTCTCCCTTGCGGTCTGCCGTCTCTCTCTCCTTCTCTATCTCTCCCCCTCCCACGCGCACACACACACACACACACACTCCTCGACGTGTGTGGTTCACAGTTTGGATGAGTGTGTGTGTGGCTGTGAGCCAGTCTCTCTCTCTTGCTTTCCTCTTCCTCTTTCCCCCCCCCCCCCCACTCTCTGCCTTCTCGCGGTGGCTTCCTCGCTGAGCCGCTGCTCGGAAAAAGAGAGAGAAAGAAGGAGGGGAAGAAGAGGAAGAGGAGGGACGGGGGCTCGTCCATCGTCGGGTCGGAAAAGGGTGAAGAAAGCCGACCGGAAGAACAGCGTTTCTAGGATGATGTGGAGCCCCGTCTCCGCCACACGTTGGCGGGGTGCTCGAGGTGGACGGAAGGGAAGGCGGGAGATTGGGCACCATCACCACCCGCGCCTCTGTGAAGTCAGTTTGCATACCCCCCCCCCGTCCCACTCTTTCCGTGCTCGTCCAACTAAGTGTGTTCTGTTGTTGTTGTTTTTCCTGCGTTTGCTTCTCACCGTTGAATTGTTGTCGACTCGTCTTCATGTCGACCAGCAGTCGCCTCACCTCACTCACCCACTCCGCCCTCCGTGTCGTCTCTCTCTCTCTTTCCCTTTCACTTTTCCACATGGCGCTTGGTCTGCGCTAAACCGGTGAGAGAGAGAGAGGAGATAAGAGGGGGGCGTTTGAGAGACGGAAGATGCTGCGCTCTGTGTGTGTGTGTGTGTGTGTGTGTGTGTGTGTGTGTCGGGAGTCTCTGATGAATGCAAGAACGAGTAATGGCGGATCTTTTTCGAATGTGACGAGAGCGGCGAGGACACGTGCGCAGCGAAGTGAGAGAGAGAGGGGGGTACAGCTTGCGCGTCCGTTCAGTGTGTGTGTGTGTGTGTCTTTTTTTTTTTTTTGCTTGTTTGGAGGGCTCATTCGTCCATGAGACGGGGTAGGTGCGTTTCCGCTCCTCCTTCCTCCTTCCTCCCTCCCCCGTCGCTTCCCCTTTTCCACGGATCGTGCTTCACGCATGCGAGAAAGACTGACTTTTTGTGCTCTCCCTCCCCTCCCCCCACTGCTTCTACTTTTTTTTTTTTTTTTACGGCTCTTTTTGGATATGTCTCGTGCTGTTGCTGTACTCTCTTTAGTTCCGTATATGCGTCACGGCTCTCTCTCCCCCTGTATGCGTGGCGTAGCGGGGGGAGGAGAGTGACAGGGTGACTCACTACTTGGGTTCTTTTCCCTTTTTTCGTTGTTGTGTGTGCTTGTTGTTGTCGCTATTTTCGCTCACGTTTTGTCCGCACCCGCGCCGCATCGTATGCGACAGAAAGAAACACCACAACGGGAGGAGCGAGGATGAACTCGAGTGATTTCTATGGCGCTCGCTCTCTCTCTCCATCCCTCACTCTATCGAAGCAAGAGGGACGCTGTGTTCCTCTCTTCGATTGTCTCCAACATCGCCACCCACTCTTCCACTTCACTGTCCCTCTTGTCGGCGCATCATTGACGTCGACCGCATGTCGCGGGAGCTCACACACACACACACACACACACACACACACACACGTTTCTGGCAGAATAGCGCCGCCGTACCCGCAAATTCGATCTTATACACTTTCGACTCGTTTCGCTCCTCTGTGTCGCCGTCTATCTGTCTGTCTGTCTGTCTGTCTGTGTGTGCGCAGAGTGGTGGTGGGTGTTGGAGACTGCTGGTACACGGCCATACGACGCTTGCAAGGTCGGAGAAGAAAAACAACGAAAAAAAGCAAAAGGGCAGGAGGGAACTCGGTGACTGCATAGACGATGCCTAGACGGGCCACGGATGTCACAGTGGAGCACAGCGCACCACGGCGGCCGTCGACGGAGGTGCAGCGGCAGGAGGACAATCGGCGGCTCTCGGACGGTCAGGACGGCGATGAACTGCCCCAGCGCGGCTCGGCTGCCGCATCGTCGCCCACGACGTCCCAGCCTCCGGTGTACGTGACGCGCACCTTCCCACAACACGCGCCGCCGCACCATGACCGGACCGACAGCGCCGAGTCCGTTCGCGTGGGCTCCCTCACGAACTCGCCGGCAGAAACGGTTGTGACACCGCCGTTCCTGCCGACCGGGCGGCACCATGACTTCTTCATGGACGACGACGACAGCCACAGTGGCGGCGGCGGCGGGGACACGCAGATGTCGGCGCAGCTACGTCACATCAACGCGCAAAGTCCCATCGCTGAATTCGGCGCCGTCATGGCCCGGCGTCGAAGCGCCTCCGCCGCTGGCGGTGCTAGCGGCGATGGCGCCGCAGGGAACGCGGAGGCCGCCGCTACGGCGTGCATCGGTGCCGCCCGCCCCTCGTCCGCTGACCCTCCTGCCGCACTCGAGGACGCCGATGACGTGCCTCTTCCGGTGGAGCCGCCCGAGGCGGACGTGAAGACGCCTGACCACGATCGTCGGAGACGCAAGCGCCGCTTCTCCCTCGTCGCCAAGGCACCGCCCTTCGACCCGGCGAGAGCACAGCAGTGGAACCTACTCACGTTTGGCCCCAACCCAGCGCTGCCGCTCTACGCGTTCGACGAGATACCGCACTGGCAGAAGTACAACCCGTCGATCCGCACCGGCTACCGGGCCTTCTACACGATGAGGATGTGTTTCGAGAGCCTGCTCGGCTGGCACAACGAGACGATTAATGTGTACTCGCACTTGCTCACCTTCGTTGTCTTTCTCGTCTTCACGGTTCTGCTCTACACGACGGTGCTGAGTAAGGCCATCACGGCGCCGTCGCTGAGCGCGTCGAAGCTCATGTACGGCATCTTCTGCTTCGGCTCCCTCATCTGCATGCTGAACAGCTCCATCTATCACCTCTTCAACAGCCACTGCAACTGCCGCGTCATGACGGCGATGGGCCGGCTGGATTTCATCGGCATCACCATCCTCATCGTGTCAAGCTTCTTGCCCCCGCTCTACGTCATGTTCCACTGCCACCCCGTCGCTCGGACGGTGTACATCACCGCAATTCTGGTGCTTGGCACGGCGGGCATCGTCGGCCCGTGGACGGACATCTTTCACGAGGTGGTGTGGGTGCGTGTGAGCGTGTTCGTTGGGCTAGGCTGCAGTGGTCTTGTTCCGGCGATCCACAGCATCATGATTGTGCCCACCAGCGCAGCAAGCATGTCGACAATGATCGGCGTGTTGCTCATGGTGCTGCTCTACGGCATCGGCGTCATCTTTTACGTGACGCAGTTTCCAGAGTGCCGCTACCCCGGCCACTTCGACTGCTGGCTCTCTAGTCACCAGCTGTGGCACTTCTTTGTCTCGACAGCGGCTCTGGTGCACTACTTCAACTGTGTCAGCATGTACCAACTGTGGCAGGTGAGCGATGGCATGTGCGGCTGACACCCCACGAGAGGGAGAGAGAGAAAAGGGTGAGTGTAGAAAGGGGAAAGAGGTGGAGGGGCGTGTGTCGAGAAGCGGGGAGGAGAGAGGGTCGTCCGTCGACAAGCTGTCGGTGTCTCTGACCCCTCCCCCGTGCTCCCTCGTTCATTCGTCAGCGAGTACAGACGCAACGTTGAGCCCTTCTTTTCTTATCACTCTTGAGTAACCGCAGTTGTCGTGGGAAGGGGGTTGTTGTTGTTGTTGTTGTTTGTCGCGTTGTATCATCGGTCTGAGCGCTCCTGCAGATACACATACACACACACAGGCACGCACATACGTGTTTTTTTTGGTTTTTTTTGTATATGCAACTCCCACGTTCACCTTTTCTTTTTTATTATTTAGCGCTTCTTGTGCCATACCATCGCACCCCCACCTCTCCGCTCCCCTTCCCCTTGCCTTCCTCAACCCTGAACCTTCGTGGCGGTAGCAGCGGCGGTGATGGTTGGAGTCGCGCCCTTCTCTGGTGTGCTCGCCGCTGATGCTGCTGCTGCTGCTGCTGTTTTCGTCCACCGCCTCCTCTGTCCGTCTGTCCACATATACACACACAGCACCACAACTGTCGCCCACCGGAGCGTCGCGCAATACTGCCTTGTCGACGTCCCTCCCCCCTCTCCTCCGCCACGCGGGTGAATGGGGGGACATGTGCAAAGGGCCCTCAGGGCGGCGGCAGGGATGAGCTGAAGAGGATGGCCACAGTGGAGAGGCGGCGAGACAGAGGTGGATGCGGCGCAGAGGCAGGCGGACCCTCTCCCACCTTCTCATCTCGCCCGCGTCTCCCTACTTGACTCTTTCATCCGTTGGCCGGAAGGGATGAGAGAGACGGGACAAAGTTGGCACTGCACAGCGCGCTTGTGTCGCTCGTGTCGCTCGTACGAGAGCCGTGTCTATGCAACTACGCCTCCGTCGGGTTTTGTTTTTTTTTAATACTGTCTCGCATGTGAGTGCATGCATGTGTGTGTGTGTGTGTGTTTGTGTGTCTGTGTGTCTATGTGTGTACGTTGTGCTGTGCCCCTTTGCTGCTGTCAGTGGTGGTTCATACCCAACTTTAGGTCATCTTCCCCTCTCCGCATCTTGCCTCGACGGCGGTGGTGCGCAAAAGTCTCGCCTGCCGAGTGAAATGTACCACGGGAACACCACACCGCCTTCTCCCCTGGCTGCACGGTAACAGTGTTGAGGCAGCAGACTAGAAGGAGGGAGGGAGGGAGGACAAGAAAAAAAAAAAAAAAAGAGGAGTGCGAAAGTGCATGCGTGTCTGTCTGTGTTGCTGACCCTCACCTCACCCCACCTCTACCTCTGCTCTCTCTCCTCCCTGCTCCTCGGCACACTGCTCCTCGACTTCTACGCAGCACAACGTGGCGGTCCACCTTTTTTCCAAATCACGTGTGTATCGACAGCACACACACACACACACACGAGCAGTTTCTCCCGCCTGCTTCTGCAGCGCTCGCACCCGCGTCCTCCGCTTGTCGCACACTCTCTGGCCAATTCGACTCCACCACCACCACCGTGCGACGGGAAAAGGGAAGGAGGGTGTGTACGGGGAGGAGAGTGGCCGCACCGCAAGACCACCTCTGACACGGTCGTCTCTAAATTCACCTCCTCATCACCAGTGTTTGTCGTTATTGTCGTCTCCTTCTTCTCTTGTTGTTTGTTTGAACACACGCACACGCACACTCTCTCTCTCTCTTCAACTCCACTAAACCTGCTCTGTGACCTTCACCTGCTACTCGCGTGTATTGTATCCTCCTCGTTGGGCTGCACGATGGCGCCTCGCAAGAGCTCGAAGGTGTCATCGCCATCGCCGCCGCCGCGGCGGCAGCGAAGCAGCAGCAGCACCCGCGCGTCGTCGAAAGCACACCGCGTCGCGACGGCGACGGTGGCAGGAACCCTCACACTCGCTGAGAAGGTGCTGCGTGCCCGCAAAGAGGCCAACTGCGAGCATGCAAAACCGTACAACGACGACCGAGAGCTGCCTCTCTACACGATCGCTGATGTGCCGTCGTACCTGGGTGAAAACACCTACATCCTGCGCGGCTACCGCGCCTACTACTCGGGACGGCAGTGCGTCGCGAGTCTCCTCCGCATGCACAACGAGACGATCAACATCTGGACCCACCTGCTTGGCGTCATTCTGTTCCTCTTCCTCGTCGCGCAGCTGTTCACGCGCCACATAGTTCCCGAGTACCTCGCCGGCAATGTGTTCCACCAAGAAAACCGCACCGCGCAGCCGGTCGCCGTTGCCGGCGCTCGCACGTCGTGGCCCTTCATCATCTTCGGCGCGTACTCGTTCGCGTGTGTCATGTGTCTGCTGTGTAGCGCGTGCTTTCACACGTTCCTGTGCCACATGAGCGAGGATTTCTACCACCGCATGCACGCCCTCGACTACTACGGTATCACCTTCCTCGTCGTCGGCTCCTTCCTGCCGTTCTGCTTCTATGCCATGAACTGCGCCCCCCTGTGGCGCAACGCCTACCTGTCCATGATCTGCTCCTTCGGCGCGGTGGGCCTGATCGGCCCCTTCTTCCGCCACTGGACCTCCGAGGCCTTCGCCACGAAAAAGGTCATCTTCTACGTGTGCATGGTGGGCTCAGGGCTTCTCCCCACGATCCACATGTCGCAGATGATCCCGCTGGACATCAGCGCCCCCTACGTCAAGGGACTCCTATTGATGCTGGGCCTCTACGGCGTCGGCGTCTTCATCTACGCCTTCCGCATCCCCGAGGCGCTCTCGCCGGGCACTTTTGACATCTACTTCTCGAGCCACCAGATTTGGCACGTGTGCGTGCTCGGGGCGGCGGTCACGCACTTCTACAACTGCGTTTCCATGTACCTCAACCGCGCAACCATTGTGTGTGTCTGAGGAAGAGAATTGGAAGAAGAGGAAGAGGTGAGGGACTCACACGACACTGCGCTCCCCTCCTCTCCTCTCTCTCCCCCGCCCGCCTCCTACCTATCGCTTCACACACCTCGTCTTCCTCCTCTTCATGTGTTTGTGTGAACCGTCGAGTCGCTCTTTTTGTAGCGCGTTCTTTTCTTTTGTTTTTTTTTGTTTGTTTGATTCGACTCGCATGCCCAGTGCAACTGGATTACGTCTGCTGATCTCTATACCCGAGCGCAGAGTATACAGGTACACACGACGAATGCGCACATAGCACCGCTGTACTCCTTGTGCTGTGCCCGTGCAAACAAACAGAAGAAACACACAACAACACACACACTCACTCACTCACTCACATGCCCCGGTATGATGGCAAAACGTGAAGAGAGAGTCGGAAGGAATGCAGGAGAGGTCTGTGGGTGTGTGTGTGTGTGTTCGCACTACACCTTTTCCCTTTTGCGGTCCTTCTTTTTTTTTTTTTTTTTGACGTTTTCAAAAGGCACGAAGACGTGATTCTGCATGTTCGAGAGCGGCACGACCGCGACATGGGCAATCTCGGCCATCCCTGCCGAGCCTCCTCAGCTTTCACCGTCCTCGCCCACTCTGCGAGCAAGCACCGTCGCCTAGAGCAGGACAGCACCGTGCGCACCTCTGGAGATGGCAACCGTCTGTCACGTCGCGCTACACAGGCTGGGCAGTGTGCTGCCTCAACACCATCACACCACCGTCATGTGTCGTACACGCCATCCCTCCACCAGTCTTCTCCGCTACTCCCTTTCTCCTACCACCGCCCCTTCAACCCGCGGGTTCCCTTGTTTTTTTTTTTTTTTTTTTGTGGTGTCGGAAAGCGCACCCGTCACCGTAGCTCTGCGTCTCCTCCACCGTCAGGCATCTGCGCACCGTCGGCATGGCAACCTCAGCACCGTTGCCGTCCCACCTGACACCTGGGCCCGCTGGCTGCGTTGCACGATTGTGTGCCACAGCTCAGCAATGCGCACGTGAGCGTGAGGAACTAGCATGCGTGGAAGATCTTCTATCCACGTTGCTGGGCGGCACTGACGACTTGATCACCGCCTCTGTAACGCCAGCCGACGCCGTCACAGAGGTCGATCTCATGTTGACATCGCCAGCGGCGCACGGTGCAACGACGGTCAGAGAAGACTGGGGTGGGTGTGATGCCGTTGTGGCGTGGTGCGCCTCCCCTGATGCCAATGCTGTGCTGCACAGCAGCGGCTTGTCGACGTCCTTTGCCGCGCTCGAGCGACAGGTGAGCGATGCGGCGGTGCGGGTGGTCGGTCCGCGGCTCCGCCGGACAACGCGGCAGGTGACTCGTTTGTGTGCATTCGTGAACAAGCGAGCGCGGCGTACTGACTGCGCACAGGCACTCCCGCGCGAGAGTGCGCAGTGGACGTCCGAGGCGATGCGCGTCATCCACGAGCTCGCCCACGCTCCGTTGGAGAATCACAGTGGAGTGCCGCGGTGTCCTGGGGAAGCACAGTCGGGAGGCGACGCAGAATACCTCCCGGCCTACGGAGGCATCTGGCCCGACGTGTATGCGAGCTTGAGCGGTGTGCTGCGCGCTGCCGCTCCATGCATCACACCGGCGCAGCAAGAAAAGAGCGAAGAGGCGGCTGAGACACGCGTGGAGCAGCAGCGCCGCCGCCTTCTCGTCTTGCTCGGCGACATGACCTCGTGGCTTGTAGATGGTGTGGCCAGCACCCACCCTTGTGATGGTGGTTCGCGCGCAGCTGTGCCCGATGTACAACGCCGCCATACTGCGCCGCATCCCTAGTCCACGTCTACATGCATGTGTGCACTCTGTGTCTCTTCTGTTTTCCTGCGGAACGCACCCGACCTACCGCAAGCATCTGCTGCTGCTGCTTTTTCTCTCTGCTCCTGTTTTTTCACTTCTGCTGTTGCTCGCTGCTCCTCTCGGACGCTGCGACTGTTCTCGTCATCCTACTCCCTCACTAGTCATCGCATATGGATGTCTATGGAGAACCGTCCCATGCTACTGCGCGATGAGAGAAGAGCAACCCATCGTAGCACACCACATCTCCTCTCCCTCTTTCTCTTCTACTCGCCGGCAAAGAGAGCCCTGACTGTGCATCACGCCAAGACCGCACTTCATTGCACGGGTGCGGTGCTGGAGGTGGAGAAGAGAATCAACAAGAAGGAAAAAAAAAGAGGCGGTCGCAGGCTCATCTCCTTCACCTCAGCTAACGCTGCCCTACGCATGTCTGTCTGTGTGTGTGTGTGTGTTTCATTGTGTGGCGACGCCTCGAGTCGATGCAGTGAAAGTCTGGCCTCCCCCCCCCCCCCCACACACACACACAGACATCCTATCAGTCGCTCCACTTCCCAGCTCCCCCCACAACCGGAGCACTCTCTCGTGTATCTCCCACTCCTTCTCCATCTGTCTCCATCTTCCCTGCCGCCACCACCACAGTCCCCCACACACACGCACACACGCCTCCTCCCCTTTCCCGTCCCCACCCACATCTCTCGTCCCAGCCCTTACCTTCTCTCTTTCTCTCTCCCTCTCTCTCCCCCGCCGCCTGTATCTGCATATTCGCGCTGGAGCAGTGTGACACGACTCCGTCCGATTCTCTGGTAGCTTTTTTTTTTTTTTGCTCCTCACGGGTCCTCGTCTGTCGTGGATACCAAACAGTGTGTCAAGCCTCGACGTCGCTGTCGTGCGCATCTCCTCTTGCCCTCCACTTCTTGCTGCATTTCAGCTTCGGTAAGTCTGCGGTGGTGTCCACAACGTTTTCGTGCGCACTGTGACTGCTGCAGCCACCGACAACAAAAGAAAAGGAGAAGAGATCGCCAAGCGACCGAGGCGTCTTCAACTCACCAGCGAACAACGCGATCCACTGCCACCTCTGCGTCAACGAACCACCCCGACGACATCGACAGCTGAACTCACAAGTCGACAGCGCGACACCAAAAAAAAAAAAAAAAGCAGAAGACGAAGAGACCAGACAGTGATTCAGCAAAGCCGCTTCACGTCCACAGCGGAGCCAAAAAGAGAAAGAAAGAGAGAGACGAAGAAGAACAAGAGAGAAAAAAAAAGTGAAATTCGGGAATCACGTTCACGAGCGAATCATCAACACGAAACAAAAGAAAGTCGCTCGAGAGGACAAAAACAAAAGTACGTGAGTACGTGTGCGTGTGTGTGTGTGCGCGTGTGTGTGATTACCTCAGCATCCTCGTGTAGGGTTTTTCGTCCGTCGACACTCTTCGCCGAGGATTTACCAGCTACACCGGGCCACCAAGGATAGGAAGAAGGCTAACTGAAAAGGAAAGGCACACAGGTAAGGAGAGATAAGCGTACACATCCATACACCCCCACCCCCACCACAGACAGCGTGAACGGCTGAGCTACAGCACTGTAGTCGAACCAGCCTATCAAAAAAAAAAAAAGGAGAGAGAACCAACGCCGCCCGTGTTGCTCTTCCTTTTCCACGTGTGTCTCTGTGGTCTACGTCGCACTGTTGCACTTTACGAATCCGTAGACGTGCACGTGAGTGTGTACGTGAGTGTGCGCCTCCTTCACCAGTGTTTTTTCGTCGAGCCTGGACGATTCAGTTTCCTTTTCGTTCTTTCATTCTGGTTTGTTCCCTCCCCCTCCCCCTCCCCTCTCTCTCTTCTCCCCCTGTCTCTGGTTGCCTCCTTTTTTTTTTCTTTTTCTAAGGCCCCTTCCGTCACCACAAACACTTCACATCAGCTCCCTTGAGCCGGTTCATCATCGCTCTCACTCCCACCGCACCGTACACAAAGGGGAGCAGCGCTTTCAAAAAAAGGTAGCTCTCTGTGCTGTCTTTGTGGTTTCGTCTGTAGTGCTCGCCGCATCTACGGTTCTGCACCGCCCCCCTCCACGTGCCGCCCCTGCGTGAACTGATTGGCTTCTTCTTCTTCACTTTTTTTTTTGTTCTTCTACTCTGCCCCTCTCACCCGCTCCTCCCGTCCTGAGTGTGTGTGTGTGTGTCTGTGTGTCTGTGTCTGTATCTGTGTTCGTGTGTGCGTGTGTGTCTGTGTGTACGTTTGTGTGTGTGCTCGGCCTCTTCGTCATCTCACGTTGCGCTTCTGCTCGCGAACCAATAGCACCGACTCTCGTCCCTTCGTATCGCACCTCCTCTCTCTCTCTCGTCCCTTCTCACTCGTCACTCGCACGTTGCTGTGATTTGCTCTTTCTTTTTTCAGTCTCGGAACTCCCCCACTCACCCACTCTGCCATCACAGTGTTCGTCCACCCCGCACTGAGTCCTCGTGTTTGCGTACTATCACGAGGGCACAGAGAGAGGAACGGCTGCGGCTGGCTCTGTGTGTGTGTCTGCGTGTGCACGCTCGATTCTCGTCGACGTCGTCTCTCCGTCTCTCTCTTTCCCTCGCACACCTTTCTGTCTTTCTTTTTTTTTTTTTCGTTGGCGGTGAAGTGCTCCTTTGTGTGTGTGGCGTCTGGTCTGTGTACTCACCTCGCCGCTCTTTCTCTCTTGTTTTTTTTTTTTTTGCTTTCTCTCTCCCGCCACTTTTTTTTTTTGGGCACTTTCTCTTCTCTCCACTTCTACCATCGGGTCATCGGCAAAGCGCGAGCGCGCTGTCGAGCGCGTCCCGAGCGTGTGTACCTGTGTGTGTGTGTGTGTGTGTGTGGTGCAGCGACAGTTGTGAGGTGACATCGACTGCACTTGTCGCGTGTCTCCCCCTCTCTCCATCTCCCTGTCCCTCTCTCTGCCAAGTCACTCCCTGTTGTTCTTCTTGTCCTTTGCTCTGCGCGCGCAGTCTGTGTGTGTGTGTGTGTGTGTGTGTGTGTGTGTGTGTGTGTCAAGAGAGTGCGTTTGCGTAGACTACGTGCTTTTTTTTTCTCTTCCTCTTTGCGCAGGCGCTTCTCCCAGCCCTCATCATCATCCCTCTTCACGCCCTCCTTCTTCCTCTACACTCCTACAGATCGAGGTGCGCTGAGGTAGGGTCTCGCAGCGAGGTAGGTGTACCTCCACTAACTCTGCAGCCCATCGGTTCGTTCCCCTCCTCTCCCTTCCCCCCCCCCCTTCCCACTCTTCTACTCCAGCGGAGGTAGTTGTAGGTGTGTTTGTGTGTGTGTGTGTTTGCGTAGCTGTGTCTGCGTCTGCGTCTGTGTGTTCGCGTGTGTGTGTGTGTGTGCCTCTTGTTTTCTCTCTATCAGCAACTCCCCTTCTTACTTCTCCCTCCCTGGGCTGCACGAGACGGAAGCGCGGGTACGTACACCTCCACAGAACTCACACAGTTTGCCTTTCTCCTTCACTCTCTCTCTCTCCGTTGCTTCTCATTTTCAGCGTCTCTCTCTTTTCATTTCTCTCTCTCAGTTTTGTGCGTGTGTGCTCTGACGTTGTGTGTGCATTGTTCCAAGAGTGTGTGTTTTTTTGTTTGTTTGTTTGTTTTTTTTGTTTGTTTTTTTGTTTTTTGTTTGTTTGTTTTTGTTTTTTGTTACGTTTGTGGCTTTCCGTGTGTAGCAGGCACAACGTGGTTGCAGTTGTCGTCACCGTGGCCCCCCCCCCCATCTCTCCACTTCCAAGTCCTCCTTCTCGCTCTCTCTCACTCACTTCCTTTTTCTGTCCCTCCTTTGCGCGCTTGTTTTTCGTTTCTCGGTTTGCTTTTCTCTCCTGATTGCGTTTTTTTTTTTCCTTTCTTTCTTCCTCTTGTTTTCTTTCGCGCAATTAGAACACGTGCGAGTGTGTGTGGGTGTGCGTGGTTCTCTCTCTCTCTCTGGAGCTCTGGTGACGTAGGGAAGCCGCCGTTGTTCTCTTGCGAACACTCCCACGTCTGCGGCGCTGCACCTCACTCTCTTCGCAGCTGCTCCAAAAACAACATTTCTCCTTTTTTTTTTTTTCAGCGTCTCTCGCCCCCTGCCATCTTCGGGAGTGTCACCGGAGCGGTTCACCGTGCCTCAGTGTTTTTTTTTTTTTCTCTTCGCACCTCCCTCTATTTCCCTTTGGCTCCCTTGCCCCACGTCTCCCACCCCTCTCACCCCTCCTCGTCCCCACCCACCCCCCCCTCTCCGCTGCTCCGCATTGTCTAATCGTGGCACACACGTTGCTTTTAGTTTCTGTGTGGCTGTGTTGGGGGCTGGTGTCTCTCGGTGCGTGTGCGTGTGCGTGTGGTGCATTTGGTAGTGATCCTTTTCCTTGCGTTTTTTTTTGTTTTTCGCTTCTTTGCGCTGTGTCTCTTTCTTTTTTTTTTTTTTACTTTCACAACCCTCGTGGTTGCCCTCAGTCGTTGGCTGGTTTGTTGCGCTCTTTGATACAAGCGTGGACAGCAAGGTCATCTCTATTGGTGCAAGACAGTGGTGGTGGAGTAGAACTTCAGCTTCGGCGCTCCTCTCCTTCGCTCTTGCTTTTTTTTTTTTTTGTCGCCGCCCCTTCTCTCAAGCTGCACACGTTTCTTGTTCCCAACGCCTCCCTCGTCGACTGTCTTCTCCCCGCTCTGCTGAGGACGAAAAGAGCAACCGAGACCGCGTGGTAGCTGTTCGCGTAACTGCATTGCCTCGGCTCTCTGCCGTGCTTCTCGCACACGACATCACACTCCTTTTGTTTTGTTTTTTGTCTCTGTTTTTCATCTCCCTTCCCTCTTCGCCGCATACGCCCCTGATAGATTTGTGTGCTCCCTCTGCACGCGTGCTTGTGTTTGTGACCGTGTGTACTGTGCGCTCGAATCCGTGCCCTCACGCACATCTCATCTTTTTTTCCCCCCTTTTAAACGTTTGTCGGTCTCTCTTCTTCTTCGCTCCTTTTTTTCGGTCAGCTCGCCCGCGTACAATCTGGTGTAGCCTGTTTTGTGTGCACTTGCAGCGCCGTCGCCTCCGCTCCCGTACATCTGACATAGCCGGCGTGACTGTCGTCCACTCTTGGTGTGTCTGTCCCCTTTTTTTTTCTTATCTTTCTCCATTGGTACCTTGCGCTTTTTTTTTTTTTGTCAGCTGATTGGCACTGAGTTGTGAGGCATCTCGTCAGATACCTGCTCCCAATCACTGCTTTCTCTTTCTTCCTTCTTTCCTCCCCCTCCCCCCGACCCTCTCTCATACACGCTTCGTTGGTGGGGGCTGCAAACGACTTTCTTTGTTTTGCGCTACGATTTTCCTTTTTAACTTGGGTGTGGAGGTGTGTCTCTCTGGGTGTCTTTCGCTCTGCCTGTTGGTCTGTCTTGCCGTTGCTTCTTTTGTGTCTGTCCGGAAGACTGTCCCCTGCTTTTTGCTTTGTTTTGCGTGTTTGTTTGTTTTTTTTTTCTCCATCGCTTGTGGTCGCTGCTGCGGTCTTCCTGTATTTGCTTTTTTTTTTTGTGAGCTGGTTTGCGTCAGTGACTGTAGGCCGTTGAACCTCCCAGCCCCCCTCCACCCCTCTCCCTTCCTCCTCACCCTCCCCCCGCCTCGAGAGTCGTTTCACACACGCACACGTTGCCCTGGGTCTCTGTGTCAGATACGCAGTGTATCGGTGCTTCTCCTCATTCGGCGAGCCCCGAAGTAAACACACATACACACGTTGACTATCGTCGGTTGCCGCCACGCCAGTGAGTGTGTCTTCTACTTTGCTTCGTCTTGGCGTACCGTCGCACTTCTAGCGACGTTTTCTTTTTGTTCTCCACACAGTCGTGGCTGTGCTTTGTCTGTTTTTTTTTTTTTTTCGCCGACCTCCGCGCGCGTGTGTTCTTTTTTTGTTGTTGTTGTTTTTGCTGTTTTTTTTTTTTTGGATTGCTCTTGCTTCTTTTTTTTTTCCGTCTTTTACTCTTCTGTTTTTTTTTGTTTTTGTTTTTTTAGTGGCTTAGCATCGACCTCAACAACTAATCTAGTGTTGACCGCGAAGCATCTTTCCTTTGTTGTTGTTGTTGTGTGTGTTTTTTTTTTTTTCTGCGAGTGGCAAGGAAGCAGGCGAGTGCCCACTGAGAGCAAAGACTCTCGCGTGTGTGTTTGTGAGTGTACCAGCGCATCCCTCCCTCTCTTTCTCTCATCCATGGAGTCCTCGCTTACCGACGTCGAGTGTGGTCGCTGTCCTCTCACCGCGTCACAGGTCGCGTTCCAGCTGCCACAGGTGATGCGGGACAGAATCACCGACGCACCAGGAACCGCGTCTCAGAACATGTCCGCTGAGCAGAACCCGCAGCAGCGCAAAGAACCACAGGGGCTCTCCTGGCAAGGCGGCTCCGCCATGAACACGTCCAGGGAGAGCAATGCCCCGATAGCGGGTGATAGCAACAGCGGCTCGTGTGGGGCTCAACCGAATGCCCCTGCGTCGCTTGGTGGGGCTGTAGAGACCGACGCCGACGAGGAGCCAGGCGCGGACAACGGAAGTGGGATGGCTCATCTTCTCGTCGTGTTTGACAGGTCCTTCTGTGTCTGCTTTGTGCCGCCGCCGCTGCGCTCGAACGTCAAGGTCGGCGAGCTTGTCCTGTGCGAGTGCGCCCACGGCGAGAACATCGGAACCGTTGTGGCCGACGTGAGCGCGCTTGTCGCTGAGGTGATGCAGCAACGCCTGGAAAGCATGACTGCGTCCGCAGTGGAGCACATGTTCACCCCACCGTACGAGCACGTGGTGAGCGCGACTGCGCCGTCCACGGCGGGCGGTCACTCGGCCGGGTCGTTCACCGCCACCAGCCTGCTCTACGAAGAGAAGCCGCAGGGCAGTCTTCCATCAGATCACCACCTGCGCCGCCTGCCGTGTGTCCTGCGTCGCGGCACGAACCGCGACAAGAAGCGCGTGTACTTTGCGCGACTCCGCAGCAACGACGCGCTCGCTACGGTACACCGCATCTTGCGCAGCGAGCCTATTGTGGCGCAGTCGGCCGAGTACCAGGTGAACTTTGTCTGCGTCACTGTGTACCTGAGCGGTGAGCGGAGCCAGTGCCCGTGGGCGCCGCACCAGTTTCAGTACTTGGGCAACACACTCGTCGACCCCCTCCGCTCCGAAACGGTCGAGTTCCGGTTCACCAGCGACCGCCATCACGACGAGCTTGACCTCACGCGCGCCGTCACTGGTGCGTCAATGACGGAGGTGCTCTACGCAGCTGTCGCCGACCACCAAGAGCGACAGAGCGGGCGGAGCGGGGCGGGCGGCCGCGGCGGAGGCGCCAGCCGCGCCATCCAGCCGCAGCAGCAATCCCCGCACGCACCGGTGCAGCTCTTCGCCGCGGGTCCTGGCATGATGACAGCGTACCCCAACGCCGCCGTGTGGCCGCAGGCCCCCATGGCACTCCCGCCCGGCGCCTACGTGACGCAAGCACCGCCTCCCCCAGCCCAGCAGCAAGCCGTCAGCTACACAATGGGTCCCTACGTGTACGTCTCCTCGTCGCAGCAGCCACCCCCACCGCCACCGCCACCACAGCAGCAGCATCAGCCCCAGCAGCCTCATATGCACACCATCACTATCCCCGGTCATGCCCCTGCCGCTACGCAGCCGCCGAACGCACCGCTCTCGCTGGTGCAGCTGCACTACCCGCACGTTGGACAGGCGAACTCGGCCCCCGGGCTGTACTGGGCGAACATGCCCACCACACCGTCACCGCAGCAGTGCTTCGAGCAACAGCAACAGCAGACGCTGCCGCCACCGCCGTCCTTCGCCGGAACAGGCGTGGCGGAGCCGTCGTACTACTACGTTGTCAGTCCCGCGCATCAGCCGACGCAGGTCCCTCCGCCGCAGGCTCGGCCCCTCCCGCAAGTGGCGCCGCAGACCTTCATGTCGGCAACACAGCTTCCGGCCGCCGGGCAGGCGCAGCAACCGACGTATGTCCAAGTGCCACTCATGAACACGCAGGGCTACCGCACCGTCTCCTACCCATATGCACTACCACACAGCGCTCAGCCATACTCGTAGAACTGGTGCTCGTTGTCCATAACGTGTGCACGAACCCACCTAAACGTGGCAAGAACGTGCATTTGTGTGTGTGTGTGTGTGTGTCTGTGTGTGGCTGACGGGAGGAAAAGGGGAGAGGAAGTAAGTGAGGGGAGGAATAGGAGCGCGAGAGCCTCCGGCTCGCGCCGAGGCAAGCGGGCGGATGTGAAGTCCGTGCATGCGTGTCGCATGCATACACAACGCCGCTAAAGGGGCGACACCAAACAAAAAAAAGAAACAAGAAAAAAAAAACCAGAAACCCAGAGATTGAATGCTTGATTCACAGTTTTTTTTTTGTTGTTGTTGTTGTTGTAGCTTTTCCTTTTTTTTTTTTTTTTACGGTCCCCCGTCCTCCCCTTCCCGTTCGGCGAAGGGGAGGCACAGAGTGGGTGGGGGTGATGTTGACGAGAACACCGTGTATCAGCGCCCCTCCCCCTCGACACCGCCACATACCTCCGTGCGTGAAAGAGAAACAGAGGCAGTGGCTTCTCCATCGTCGCAGTGGTAAAAGGTGTTGAGAAAATGTACCGCATTTTTAGAGTGCCCGCTTTCAGTTGTTTTTTTTTTTTCTTCTCGTGCGGGGGGGGGAGCCGTGAGTGGACCCAATGTAACGTACGAAAAGGTGTGCGAGTGTGTGTTTCACGCGCATCTCGTGCGGACGCCTCCCTCGAAGCTCGCTCGCCGTGCTCTGCCACGGGATGTGTGTTTTGTGCCGCTGCCCCTCCTCTCTCCTCTCTCCTCCCTCCTCCCCAACTCACCCATTCACCCACCGCCCATCTCCACCGCTCTGGACTTTCAGTTGAACAACTGGACTCGACTCTCCAGCCTTTTCGATGCTCTATTTTCTTGGTTTTTTCTTCTTCATGGGTGATTCTGTTTCTTTTGTGTGTTCTTTTTTTTTTTTTTCTTTTCTTCTTCCCTTCTTATCTCCTGTCTTGTGTCTGTTTTCATTGCCTCTGTTCTGTTTCTTTCCTCCATGGTATCTGTTGCTGGTCACCTTTCGCAGACCCACATCAGTGTGTCAGCCGTCCTCGTGCCCGCACCCCCCCCGCCCACTCGAACAATACTGCCGCCTATGAGCACGTTTTCAGTAGCGACGAGACGCCACATACAATGCGTTTTTTTTTTTCTTGCGTTTCGCTTTGCCATGTTTGTTTGATTGCCTCTATTGCTGCCTGCATGTACGCGTCTGTGTTTCTGTGTCTGTGTCTGTGTGTGTGTGTGTGTGTGTGTGTGTGTGTGTAGACGTGCACTTTCTCTCCCTCTCTTCTTCCTCTTTCTATTCCTCCCCTTCTTGGGAAAAAGAAGAGTGATGAGGAAAGCTGTGAGCGTCGTGTACTCTCGCGTCTGCATGACGTTGCGCGCGACAGCTGTTTTGCAGACTCCCCCCCCCCCACCCTCAGCTGATGTGTGACTTGCTTCTTTTTTTTTTTTTTTTTCGCTGCCTCCTTGCTCCTTGTCCTTGTAGTGGTCTAGTAAGTGCAGCGACAACCTCCTTTTCTCCATTTGGCCACTCTCCAATCCACCAGGCCTACCTCTCTCTCTCTCCTCTCCATCTCGGCGCTGCAGCGTGTTGACTATGCAGCGTCTGGCTGCATTTTTGTGCGGTTCATGCTCTCATTTCCTTTTAACGTGCGACCTGGTATAGCTGTCCCACTAGCAAAAAAAAAGTACTTTTTCTTTCTCCCTTTCTCGCCCTCTGTATTTTATCTCTTGTCTTCCTCTGTTGCCTTCCTTTCCCTTGTGTGTTCATGTGTGTACGTGTCCGCCATTTTTCCAGTCTCGTCTTTTTTTTTTTTTTTGTGGTGTTGCTTTTTGTGTTCATGTCGTCACTTAAGGCTGGTGTGGCGCGTTATCTCTCCTCAGTGTATCTCCTTTTTTTTTTTCTGGTTTCGCTGTGTCGATTCTCTTTGATGCATGATGTGCGTGTGTGTGTGTCTGAGTCTTTCGACCTGTTTTCTCTGCTAGATATAGGTCGCTGCAGGCTTTGCCATGCATCTTGTGACGCGCAAAAAACAACCGTTCGCTCTTCTTCTTCTGTTTTTTTTTTTTTGTTGTTGTTGTTGTTGTTGTTCTATCACACGTGTTTGTGTGACCTCTGTGTCTGTTTGATTGTTTGTTTTTTGTGTGTTCTCTCTTCTGTGGCCTTCCTCTCTTCCCCACAGTCTCCTCTCCCATTTCACGCGCAGCGGTGGCGGCGAGCCTTTGTGCATCTGTAGCTCTCTCTATGATGGTTCGGCCCCGGTGGGGTGCACCTGATCGTCTTCGCTCTCACACTCTGGCACGTCCTCAATAAAAAGAGCGAGTCGGGCACATCGGTGTTTCACCTCAGTCTCGGCCCTCCGCCCTTCCACACACACACACACACTCAGACACACATGCACACTTTCCCACTCTTCCCGATCCCGTTCGCCAATGTCTGCCACGGTTGTCGTATCGAGTGTCCGTCCAGTGTCTTGGTGTGTGTCTCTGTGTGTGTGTAGTAGTAGGAGCACCCTTTTTTTTTTTTTTTTTACTTTGCGGTCTCACCTCTTTTTTTGTTTTTACTGTTTTCCTTCTCAGCCTCTTCACACAGTGGAGAGGCCGATAGTGAAAAAAAAAAAAAACGCTAAGCACCTCGTCGCTTGCGTACCCTCTTATGTTGTGTGTTTGTGTGTGTGTGGTAGGGTGGGAAAAGGTGAACGCGCGCTCGTGCTTCGTTTTCTGTCTATGACCCCACCTTCACACCTGCGTCGGTTTCACCCCCACTTCCCTCACACACACAGACACACAGACACACAGACACACAACACACACAAACATGAACTCACGTCCTGTTGTCTCCCAGATTCCATCATCTCTTGTCCTTGGTCGCTTGTCACTGTGTGGCGCTCTTTCTCTGTTCTCCCTCCTCTCTCTCTCTCCCCTCCCTTCCCAACCCCCACCCTTTCTTCTCCTTTTTGTTTGTTTGTTTGTTTGTTTGTTTGTTTCTTCCTCCTCTTTTATCGCTTCCTGTACCCTTTCTGTTCTCCTTGCTTCTTTCAGCATGCGTGCCTGACGTTTCTGTTTTTTTTTTTGTTGTTGCTGTTGTTGTTGTTGTTGCCTTCTTTTTCCACTTTTTTTTTTCCTTGTTGTTCTTTCACGTCGCTTTATGCTGTGTTGTTTTGTTTTTTTTGTTTTACCGCTCTGCCGCTGTGTCGCCACCCAACGGCAAGAGCCAACCTCATGTTCTCTTCACTTTCCCTCAATTCCCCTCTTCTCCCTTTTGGCGTCTCACTCAGCGAATAGATCTGTTCTTCTTCCGTTGCCTCTCGTCGTTTCTGTGCTGTTGTTGCTTCTCCTCTTATTTGTGGGGCTGAGTGGATTTCTCGATGTGACCGTACTGCCTCGTCGTGGCCCGTCATGCTGACAACATACCCTCCCACTCACCCACTCACCCACCCACCCTACCCTTCCCCCTCATTCACTTGTCTCTTTCCTTTTCCGTTTCTAAGCTTCACTGCCCGCGTGTGTGTGTGTGTGTGTATTTACATGGCCTCCATCAGTCGTTAGCTCCCACACCTCCGTCTCTTCCCACATCACTCCTGTTCCACTCTGTGAGCCGTCGTAGCCCGCGCCTCTGCGTATGCCTGTGTGCGTCTGTATGGGAGCTCATGGTCATCCTCTCCGTCTCTTACCTTTTTTTTTGCTGTTTTTTTTTTTGTTGTTGTTGTTGTTGTTCCTCCTTGCTCTTTGTAGTTTCCTTCTTTTTGCTGTTCCTTTGTGATTTGCGGTTTCGCCACATCCGTTCTTAATTCAAGTGAGATGAAGAAGGAAAGAAATGCTGCGACGGACTTGATCGCGAGATCATGTGGGTATGTGTGGCAAAAAAGAAAAAAAAAAACGTGTGTGTGTGTGCGATGTTGTGCACCGCTGCCTGGACTGCACTAGAGCGCCTCGCTCGCTCTTTCGTGTTGCCTTTGCTCTTTACTTCTTGTCCGCGTCACTACGCAGTCCTCCACTCGTGTGTGCACGTGCGCCATAGTGTTCTCGAGTGCGTTCTCTCACCTTTTTTTTTTTCTGTTCCGACATACATAGTGTAGTGTGAAGCCTGTCGATACGAGTGCCCGCATCAAGCGCGGTACCTCCACACACTGTCTGCGCGCGGCGTGTTGTACCTGTATGTGCTACTCTGTCAGCATTCGTGTGTGTGTGTGTGTGTGTGTGTGTGTGTGAGTGGTGTGTATGTGTGTGTGTGTCTGTCTGTCTGTGTGCGTCCCCATGTGAATGTATGTCTGTTTTATCTGTGCGTGTGTGTGAAAGCTCCATGCGTGCAGCGGCGCCATTGATGAGCATGGGAGAGTTTGTACCCCCTCTCCCTTTTTTTTTTTTTTCCCTCCCTCTCCCCTTTCCCCTCTCTCGCGACGCAGGACGACGATTGGAAGTGCATCCATGCTGCTTCTCTGGTACGCCCCCAAACACAGCAGTAGTGGCTTTACCCCCCTCCCCCCCCCTCCCCGTGCTCCTCTCTTCCGGTCAAGTCATTGCTCGGCGCTGTCACTTGCTTCTTTTTGTTGTTTGTTTGTTTGTTTCCCTCCCTCCCTCGTTGTATGTGTGCAAACAGTGCTGCGCCACTTAGCGCCGCCTTCACCTTCGATTATTTGTTCCTTTTTTTTTTTTCAGATCCTGCGTCACCCCTGCGGCGTCGCCATGGGATGCGCCGACTTTCAGCCTCGCCACACTGCGAACACCGTTTTGGGGCCAGCAGGATCCTCCCCCCCCCCCTTTCACAAACTTCTCACACTTCTCTCTCTTTTTTTTTTTTCACTTTCCATTGACTCCTCCTCT
The DNA here is from genome assembly GCA_019188245.1 of Novymonas esmeraldas. Classification (NCBI taxonomy): domain Eukaryota; phylum Euglenozoa; class Kinetoplastea; order Trypanosomatida; family Trypanosomatidae; genus Novymonas; species Novymonas esmeraldas. The sequence continues at coordinate 123,000 of JAECZO010000030.1, read as the reverse complement.
CTTGCCAGCATTTGTGCTTCTTCTTCCTCTTTTCTTTCCTTTTCTTTTTTTTTTTTTTTTTAAGAGGACGAGAAAGCGAAACGAGTGGGGGAAAGGCGAGTCTACTTTGCCGTCTCGACCGAACGTACTGTATCACCATCGCTGCGCCATCGATGTCCGCCTCCACCCCCTCACCTTTTCACCTTTCTCCTCCTATTGTAGTGATCGTTGTTTGTCGTTTTTTTTGTTGTTGTTGTTGTTGTTTGTTTCCCCTTCTCCTCATTTTATGGGTTCCGTGGTGCGAACAAGTGGTCTGCGTTTTTTTTTTTTGTTGTTGTTGTTGCCAGTGCTCTCTTTTCGATGCGCTTAAGCAACTCTCTCCCCCCCCCCTCCACTCTCCTCCCGCGCGGCAAAACTGATCTTCCACCTCTCCTCACTCCTCCGCCGATGGCGATTCTCGAAATATGCGCCGATGGCAGAGGAGTGGAAAGGTGAAGAAGTTGGGCAGACCACCATAATGGGGGGAAGAGGAAAGCGGAGCAGACCAGAGCCCGGCGCACAGCTCTCAGCGGGGGAGGCTTCTCCCCCACCTCTCTCTTTTGTCGCTCTCCTTTCCGACGACGCGCCTGCGTGTTTGCCGTCACACGCGCACATTCCTTTCACCAGAGTAAGCTCCTCCACTAGTTCTTTGTTTGTTTTCGGTAGATCGCTTGGCTCCCCCGTGACTTTGTGTGTGTGTGTGTGCGTGTGTATGCGGGCCTTCTTAGGAAGAAGATGGGGGAGGTCACTATCTCCCTTCCGTCACTTCCTTTCTCTCCAGATGGCTTTTGTACCCTCCCGCCCCCCACGCTGCCCTTCGTCACGATGATCACCAATCTTTTACTGTGTTTGTGTGCGTGTGTATGCTTGATAGTGTATCAGATACCCCTCCCTTCCTTCATTTTGATTTCCGCCTCTGCATCAGCCTCACGCGTCTTCTCTTCCTTGCGGTTTGCGCGGCGTTCCGCCACCACACCCTCTGCCTCCTCCCCCTCTCTCTCCCCGCATTCCTCCCTGCCACATCACTCTCCGGTACTGTCTGCCACGCCCCACATCCTCTCTTTCTTACAGTTGTGTGTGTGTATGTGTGTGTATGCAACTCTGTTTCCTCCACCTGCTTATCTGTGTGCTAGTGCAGCAACGTCGACATTGTCGGCGCGTCCTCTCGAAGATGCCGCGGCACTCGGATTTTAGTTTTGGGGGAGGTCAAACGTCTTGCATGCTGACACACATTCTCTCCCTCAGTCGCCGACGCAGCAGTGTCAGTCGCCGTGGTGTGGCCTCAGATGAAGAAGGTGAGAGACGTGCGGCTCGTATCACGTAGAAGAAACGAGAGGTTGTAGAAAAAAAAAAAAGTGGAGAAAGAAGAAGAAGATCTAAAAAAAAAAAAAAACGTCGAGAACTGCTCGCACCGAGTCATCTCCTTTCATCTCTTGTCTCTTCGCTCCCCTTTGACTTTGTCTTTCGCTTCTTTGGTTTGCTCTCGTGTGTTTTGTTTTTTTTTTCCTGGTTCCGACGCCTCACGCGCGATGTCCCTTCACTCGTACATTCATCGGTGTGAGCTCACCTACGCGGTTTGTTTCTTTCCTTTTTTTTTTCTTTTTGTTCGTGCTCCTCTCACCGCTTATGTTTGCATATGCGGCGCGAGTGCGCGTGTGACAGCGGTGGCCCACTTTGTGCTGTGGGGCCAATGGCCCAAAGGAGAAGAAGGAAAACTGGGTGTGTGAGGCGGGAGTAGCGGATGGAGAGGCCGAGAGGCTGAAGGAAGCGACGGCGATAGGACACCTGAGGGCGAGTCTGCACGTAGAAGCGTGACGCCGTTCCTCTCAGAGGACGCTTCTTTCCTGTCCCTCTCTCCCTCTCTCCCCCCACACACACACACACACCAGCCGCTCCTCTCTCTTCTGTGCCCTCTAACACCCCTCCCCTCCTCCCACCGCATTCCACAACTCCCTCACATCCTCTGTCTCTCACTGCGGAACCCAATCGCTTTATCTACGCGCACATGTACATGTACATGCGTGTGTGTGTGTGTGTGTGTGTGTGAATGTCTTTAAGTGAGTCGGCAGGTTTTTCCCCACCCCATCGTCAACCTACCTCCTCCACTCGATCGAAATGAGTCCCTCCCCCCTCCCCCCTCCCCCCTCCCCCCCCCACTCGTCTGTGCGCCTCGTCTGTGCGCCTCGTCTCCACCCTCTCTCTCTCCCTCTCTCTACTTCGTCCGTGTCTGATCCTCTTCTACCGTTCTCCCTCCTTCTTGATGAGTCCCGTCTTCCTCCTCCTCATTTTCTTATCTCCCCCCCCCCGCTTCCTGTCGCCCTCTCCTCTCCTGGTGCCTGTTCAGCTCCAGTACATGTGTTCGTGGCGGTGGTTAGTGTGTGTCTGTGTCTGTGTGTGTGTTTGTGCACGCGTGTCGGTGTCAATGTCTGCTTCGGCACTTGCACTAGCTCGTCTGCTCCGCACTGTGTCGCAGTTTGTTCTCCCTCATCACTTTTTTTTCATCGCCGTGCTCGTTTTCTCCTCCTCCTCTCGCTCCTCTCCCTTTCGCCGTCACCCACTTTGGCAAACCCCGACCTTCTCATGCCGCGCACGAGCGCATGTTTGTGTCTGGTGTGTGTGACGGACACAAGAGGGGGGGAGGAATGGTGAAACAACCGGTGCTGATACGCTGAGGAGCAGGTACGAAGCTACGGCGTCCACAGCTAAATCTGTTCTCCATGGGCTGCAGGTGTGATAGAGCTGCTAAGCGAATGCTCAGAGCCGCAGAAGAAAAGGAACACACATAACAACAAGCCATACACAAGAAAACAAAGACGAATCGCACACAAACACACACACACATACACTCTCCTCTCCGCAAACCACTGGTCGAAGATCCCACCTCCACTGAGTCTCCGCGGTGAGACTCCCTTTGGCGTGCTCGCACTTCGGCACGGAAGGACTGCGCGCGCACTCCCCTCCCTCCCTCCTCCCCTCGCTCTCTCTCTCTCTCTCTCGTCGCCTCGTCACTCTCCCTCCCTCTCTCTTCCTCCCATTCTCGCTTGATCTCTCGATCTCTCTCCGGACACCTGATTGTGGCGCCACCTACGTGCCAGTGCTCTGTGCGCGCCGCAGGTGACGGATGGAGTTTGCAAAGCGCATTGGCGAACTAGCGCACTTCACCCGACGCCTGAGTCGAGTGCAGGCTGACGAGGCACGCTCGCGGAAGCTCATCGCCGCCGCACGCAACGCACCGCGGCCAGAGGATGGCGAGGAGGCACGAGGGCTTCGTCTCTCCCTTGCCCGACAGAGGATTAGCTCGCCTGCTGCAGCGCACCAACGCGCCGTGGTGGGCTGTGTAGCTGCCCAAAACCAGCTGCTGCTCCGCCGCATTCCACTCTCCGTGTCACTGGTGGAGCGCAGCTGGTGGAAGCTGGACTGCCGTCAGAAGGAGCGAGCAGCGAAGCGTGACACGGCATCGTCAGCGTTGCTCGGCGACGGGGCTGTGGTCTTAGCGCAGCTCCCGGGCACAAGCCCATCGGCCCCGCTCGTCGACTCCGACACGCTGTCGACACCACCAGCGCGGGGTGGTGCCACACGTATGCCGCACTCCTCTCGCGGTGCCTCGGCACAGCAGCTGGACGCTGTGGTGCTTCTCCTACAGCTCCTCCACGGCGCGGAAGAGGCACGGCGCCGCCTGTTGCGCGAGAAGGAGGCAGCGGCGCAGCGCCGGGTCAGCGCCGCCCAAGGCAGCTGGCAAGATTTCCGTCGCGAGTTCGCGCCGCAGTTGCGCCGACACGCAGGACGGCACACCAGCGGCACTCGAATCGGTGACGATGACCTCGCCGTCCTCCGCGACGCCGCGGACTCGCTGCAGCACAGGTGCCGCGCCGCCAAGGACGATGCGTTGCTGTTGCGAGAGTCGCTGCTCGCCCGCCCGTACGTCTCTGCCAGACTGTGGCGACTGCTGCTGCGCGATTCCATCTGGGCGGCGGCAGTGGTGGAGCACCGCCGTGCCGCTGCGGCTGCACCGGCAACCCCCCTCGCCTCACCCGCCACGCGGCTGCTTCTCATGTGTGTGGCGCTGGCACGGCTCTCCATGGGAATCCTGCGGGACTACGTGGAGGGCAAGAGCCTCAGTCAACACGCACCGCGCTTCGTCGTCTCACTCCCGTCGCGGGCGTGGCGCGCGCGCAGTCGTGGCCACACCACCCGACTGGAGGAGGAGGAGGAAGAGAAGATGCCCCAGCCCACAACTGTCACAGAGGAGGCGCGTGTGAGCAGAGTCGCAGGCGCCGCCGCCGCGGCATCCGGCGCGTTCCCGGCTTTGGCGGAGGGGCACGAGGACGGCGACGACGACGGCGACGCACTCTTTGCCATGTTACATGGGGCCGCCCAAACAGCGAGCAGTCCCGCCGCGGCAGGCGACGCGCCGTCCACGCAGCCCGCAGCCACCAAGCCGCCTTCGTCCACCATCGCCGGGGGCAGCGCTCGGTCTCGCAAGGGAGCGGCGTCGATGCGGTGGATGCCGGCGCACGCGGCGCAGGTGATTCCGCTCATCACGGAGACCCTGGCCCTCTTCAGTCATGTGCTGCCGGAGCTGGACGTGCCCGCGCTGCTGCGGCTCGACTGCGCTGCCGAATTGAGCGACCTCTGCGTGACGCTGCAGCGCGTGGGGTCGACTCTGGTGACCCTGGCACCACCGCCACCGGCGCCGAGCCCCGATGGCGGCACGCGGGCTGCAGCATCGCTGCCGCGCACACTCGGCGGACTTGAGGCAGCGATAGCGGCGATCGCGGGACAGGTGAAGCAGCACCTTGTCGCTCAGTTGTGCACGCGCTCCGCCGAGGAGAGCGCTTCTGGCGCCGGTGTCGACGCGGCGTCGTCTGCGGACCTTCGCCTTTCGCCGGCCCACGCGGCCCGATGGACCGTCCAGCTACACGCGCTTCGCCTCCTCCCCGTCGACGACGCGGACGCCGCGCTCCTCGTGTCGCAGCTGCTGCTGTGTATGTTCCCGGAGCTCCGCACGAACACGAGTCGTGTGCTGCAGGACCTGGCGCGGCAGTCCTCCCTCGTCGCCTTCTCCACGCGGGCGCACCGCGCGAAGCTGTATGCGCACCACGGTCGCCGCGGTGCTGAGACGCACCTGCTAGGAACCACGGTGCAGCAGGCACGGCTGCAGCAGCGGCAGCTTGCCGCAGCGCTGCGCGAGCAGCACATGACGGAAGTGCACGCCCAGGAGCTGGGCAAGCTCGCACGGACGCTGTCCTCTGGCGACCTCGTGCGGCTGATTCAGTTGTGTGCCAACCACGCCGGTAGCCGCTACGCGGCACGCCGTCACGCGATGCCCGTCGAGGCGCTCGACGCTACCGTGCTCGGGTGCCTCTTCCTCTCCGAGGCGCTGCTCATTTCAGGAGCGCTGCAGGCCAGCCCAGACGCACCAAGCGCTCTCTCGCTGCACGAACTCGCCGTCCTGTGGGACGCCGCCGCCCTTCTCGCGCCGCTGATTCGCGCACGGAGGTCGCCGCCGCGCAACAGCGGAAGGGGCGGCGGTGGTGGGACTGGCCCTGGTCTCCCACGACATGCGCTGGCGCCGCGCGCCGAATCGATCCTCTGGGCAGCCTTTGCAGAGCACGTCCTTACGGTGGTGAACGGTGCGCTGGCGTTGCATGTGCAGGGCCTGGAGAGGAAGAGGCTGAGCGAGTCCACGGCGATGCGGCGCACACGCCCCGCCAGTGGTGGGGGTGGCATGGCCGGCGACGACGCCGCGCCGGAGGCTGAGGCGGTGCTGTGCGACGGCACGGTGACTGTGGATGCCGTGGTGAGTCTCGCGGCGGCGTTGCTGCAGTACTCCGCGTGCGACGACGCGGTTTCTGCTAGCGGTGGCGGTGGTGATGGCGGCGGTGGTGGTGTCCGCATTCCGTCCTCGCTGCAGACAGTGCAGAGGGAAGCGCGGGTGCTTGCCCGCCTCCTCCAGGAGGTGGTCCTGCACGATCGAAATCTGTGGCGCTCTCTGCGCAGCTTACCAAGCGGACAGCGCGATGTCGTTGAGCGCCACCTCGTCGAGTGCTTCCAGACAATGGGCACCATGGACAACGCCACAGCCCGCGCGCTCGAGGCGCTGCGCCAACCGCACCACATCGACCTGTGACGGAGTTCGAAAAGAAAGGAGGAGGAGGAGGTGGTGGTGGTTCACACCACGCGCGACATTGCCTGCGCTCCCGCGGCACCATCGTACACCTCCTTCGCGTCTTTTGTTTTCCTCTCTCATCTTCTTCACCTTCTTCACAGCATCTGGCAGTGCCACACTTCATCTCTTACCCCCCCCACGTACGTGAAGCTCGCGACGCTCACCACCGCGGTGGCCCGTGTCCTCCTCTGTCTCCTCTGTCTCCTCTCCCCTAATCCAACCCAGTGCAACAGTGAGAGACGAAGTCGTGTCCTCCGCGACACACTCAAGCAGGTATCCCAGAAGCGTTTGGAGCGGGTCTCTCGCTCTCTCTCTCTCTCTCGATGCGTGAAGTCTCGATGAATGGAGATGAGTGGCACGGACACACGGCGGACAACAGGAAGGAGACGGGAGGAGAGGAAGCAAGACAACTTTCCCGCGCGTGTCTGCGAAGCGCGCAGAAGTACCGCCGCCTCCTCTCCCTTTTTCACCTGCTCAGCGTACCCAACGCTTTGAAGCACTCACACAAGTCGTCTGCCTCCTCCACTCTGCACCCCTTCTCGCCTTTTATCACATTTCCTTCATGGAGCTTTGTGTGTGCCTCAACGGATCCAGAGGCACGTGACGTCTGCGGCAGCACACAAACGCACGCGCACACACACACACTCTCTCTTCCTCTCTCTCTATCTCTCTTTCAGAATCTTCGCTTCGGAGTTTCTTACCGGCTTCCGTTTGGTGTGTCTGTTTTTTCTTTTTTTTCTTTCGTGTGTGTAGCTGCCTTGTCGGACTGCTCGCTCGTCTCCTGTTTCCAGAACGCGCCGAGCTCGTCTTCCTCCTCCCCCCACCGCTTCCGGCACCGCATTGCTTGTCTATCTGCTTCTCTCTCTCTCCCTCTGTGGGTGTGGGTTTGCCCGTGTGTGTGTGTGTGTGTGTGTGTGTGTGTGTGTGTGTGTGTTAGGGTCTGCCTCTCTCTGTCTGTGGCATCCCCCCTCCCCCCTCCGTTCGTGGTGCCGATGCCGTCGCTCGGTCGCCTCTTCTCTGGCGTGTGCCAGGTTGCCGTTGTCGGCGGACTTGCAGGCGCCGTCTACTACCGGCGTCAATACGGCGAGCTTCCGACGGATGGCGTGAGCACCGCGCACTCGCTGACCACCTACTCCAAGAACGACCGGCGCGATGTGTACGACGTCGCCATCGTCGGTGGCGGCATTGTCGGCGTCGCCACGGCACGCGAGATTCGCCAGCGCCACCCAAGCAAGCGCGTTATTCTCATCGAGCGCGAGGCAGACGTGGCGCAGCACCAGTCCGGTCACAACAGCGGCTGCATCCATGCTGGCATGTTCTACCCGCCTGGCTCGGCCATGGCACGCCTGTGTCCCCGCGGTCACGGCCTCATCATCGACTACTGCGAAAAGAACAAGCTGCCCTACGAGCTCTGTGGGAAGATCATTGTGGCTGCGAAGGACAGCGAGCGTCCTGAAGTGCAGCGCATGTACGACTGGGGCACGGCGAACGGTGTGAAGGGGCTGGAGATCCTAGAGGGCGAGGAGGCTATCAAGAAGAAGGAGCCGCTGGTGACAGGCGTCTCCGCCCTCTGGTCTCCCGTGACGGGCATTATTGACTTTGCAGAGGTGACGCGCTGCATGCTGCGCGAGTTGACCGCGAACGCCAAGAACAACTTCACCGCGCAGTTCCAGTTCGATGCGCAAGACTTCGTCGGGGTGTCGGTGCCCAAGTCGCAGGGCGCTGGATCGGACGAGATGGTGCTCATCCGCGGCCGGGAGCACGGCCACCTCGGCCCCGAGAAGACCGTGCTGGCGAAGTCCGTCATCACATGCTGTGGATTGAGCAACGACGTCGTGGCGAAGCACTCCGGCGGCATCGTGGAGTGGGTGGGCAAGCGCGTCGTGCAGACCTACGGCTTCCGTGGGCGGTACTACCAGCTGACGCCGGAGTGCCGTGACATGGTGCACATGCACGTCTATCCGTGCCCCGACAACAGCAAGGGACTGAGCGTGGGTGTGCACTTCACGCCGACGGTGGACATGCGCCGCGGCCGCCAGGTAATCGTCGGCCCCGGTTCGGCGGTCGCGCTCGATCGCTTCGGCTACACACCCTACACGATCGACCTCGAGTACTGCTTCAACTGCGCCTTCAGCAAGGGTGGCTTGGTCAGCCTCGCCTCCAACTTTGGTGTCATCTGCCAGACATACTACATGGACCTGAGCAAGCGCAAGTTCCTGCGCGAGGCACAGAAGCTGATCCCGTCCATCGAGGCGAAGGACATCGAGGAGAGCTTCTGCGGCGTGATGGCAATCGGCGTCGTCGAAGACGGCACCCTGAGCATGGATCTCGCGATGGAGTTCGCGCGTCCCCGTGTAGTGGTGCACGCAACGATGGACAAGAACAAGATACTGGAGACCATCGAAGCAGCACCGCACGCTGGAAAGGAGATGGAGGCGGCCGGCAGCGCGCAGCCCCTCATCTTGAACGTACGCAACGCCCCGAGCCCCGCTGCGACGGCGTCCATGGCCATCGCAGAGGACATTGTGCGGGCCGCAAGCTCACGCTTCCACTGGTAGTGACCACTCGTCGTCACACGTACACATACAGCCACACACAGACACACATCCACTTATCCACGCCGGCAACGCTCTATACAGTACCGCTCTTTTCTGTCTCACCTACTGTTGTAGAGCGCTGTCGTTGTTTCTGATTCGGTGAGCACTCGCTTACGCTCACGCCAGCGCTCATTTTCTTTTTTTTTTTCCCTCTCTTCGTCTTCTGTTTGTTTTCCTGTTTCATGTGCTCCCCATCCCAATCGACCGTCCCCCCTCCCTCTCTCTCTCTCCGAACGGCCTCGCATCTCTCCTCCTTTGGCTTTTCTTCCAGTTTCCCATCGTCACTATTGTTGTTGTTGTTGTTTTTTGTTTTTGTGCTTTTTTTTTTCACTTTGTCGAAGACATGCCCTCTCCCCACACACACGCACACACAACCCTGTCAACCTCTCTCCCCCCCCCCTTCTTCTCGCTGTCCCTCATCGCCTCTGCCACTGGATCGAGGAGTCAGTGCCCGCAGTGCAACAAGGTAGGTTGCAGTCCAACGCCTCCCTGCGCAAGGAGGAGGAAAAGTGGGAGGGTGGGCGAGTGAGATGGAGTTCGGTGGGGAGTAGGAGAAAGCTCGTCAGTGTCCGCAGCACCCTCTCTGCGCACACATGTCCGAATCTGTGTCGTGTGTGAGCGCTGTCCAACGCTGGGGAGAGTCGGTTGTATTCACCGCGCGACCACGCCCCAGCAGAGTTGCATCGGTGTCGACGTCTGCGTGCATACATGCTCAGTCGTCGCACATCAGCGCTCTCAGCTTCAAGGCATCAAGCACGTGAAAGAGGCACTGGTGGTGAGCCACGCACACGCGCGTTCTTCGTCTTCCTCCTCCATACACACACAAACTCATCCACAAAACACATGCACACACACCTCCACAGGCCACGAGCGTCATCCACTCTCCACCCAACACGTCTGTGAAGGATGGAGACTCACGCCGCGTGAGGCTCGCGCACCGCTTCAGAAGGACGCAGTTGAAGAGGGAAGGAGCACGTGCGCCGCTGTCCTTAGCTGCAACTCAAGGACCCCTTTGTGTGAGGGCAGGCGCGCGCCAATGGACACGCTGCGTTTTTTCTACTGTCTCTCACATGCTCATGCTCCCTGTTGTGCTCTCCTCCTAACCCTCCACTCCTCCCCCTCCCCTTTCTTACGTGCTCTGCGTTGCCGCGCAGTGCCACCCACAGACACTCGCGGTGGGTGTATGGGGAACATGTTGCGGTTCCGCTGCCTCTGCGCAGTGCTTCTCATTCTCTGTATCGAGCTCGCGCATCACGCGAGTGGCTGGTCTGGCGCGGACGCCTACACGATCGTTCTTTTGGACGGCTTCGACACGGATGTCACGCTGCAAGACCGGTTCTACAACGACCCCAACGGCACAATCTTCACCGTTGCTCGCAACGGGTATCGACTGCTGGACGAGGGTGTAGATGTGCCGACGGCGGCGGGCGAGACGTCGCCGGTGTCCTTCTACGCCATGGACGAGCGCCTCACAACCTCGGCGGCCTACCGGGGCGTGAGGGCGCACGACACCGCGCTGCCCTTCCGCTGCCGACTCTCCGGGGAGTGGGTGCTCTGGACCCGCGAGCAACCGCGCCGCGACCGGGCAGAGAGCCGAGACCGTCCGTCTGGTGCGGCAGGACCAGTGGACGCGGAGCCGCTGCTGCTTCACTGCCGACTTCCGCTGCCGCAGAACCGCACAGAACAGGCGCTGCGGCAGCGTCGCTACGTGACGCATCACCACGCCGCCATGTCCGCGGCGCTCGAGACGTGGTGGCACACCTCGGCGAATGCACAGGCGTCGCGTTGTCTCTACGGGGACGGCGAGAAGGCACTGACAGGCGCGGCCCGGTACTACGAGCTCTGTCCAACCGGGGCCGTCTACCGGATCCAGCACACGCGGCTTGAGCGCCTCCTGCAGACGTCCGCCGGGATAGCGCGGTCCAACGTGCTCGAGTTCCTGCACACGATGCACCGGACCCCGTCGGAGAGGCGCGACGTCCTACAGAGCCCCCGCTACGCCGGCGTCTTCGAGGAGATCGGCCACTACCACCCGCGCCTGTCGAGGCCGCAGTGGAATGCGGAGTATCTGACGTGGGAAAGCTGGTACCCCTCCACGAACCCGTGCACCACGCACTACACGACGCTCTCCGACTTCGCGGGAGCAGGACCTGGACAGGGCAGCGCCGCCTCCCGATCCGGTGCGGCGCCGAGGAAAGTGCGGCCGCACGACGCCTACTGGAAGACGGTGGTGCGCTTCCGCTGCCCCTCTCAGTTCTCCGCGAGGGAGACGAAGACACTGTCCCTGTGGTCCGTGACGGAGGCCCGCCAGCTGTGCGAGTACCACGTGGAGGTGACAACCCACCTCGTCTGCGGCTGGGAACAAGAGCTCGACAGCTTTCACGCGAACCCGATCCCTTGCGTGTTGGTGAACTGAGTCCACGAGGTACCGCAGCACCGTGGTCGACCTTGTGTGGCCTTATGTGTGTGGTGTGTGCGTTTGACTGGGATGGACAACTGCTCTTTGCGCGACGACTCGTGGAAGAGAGGTCACATCATCTGTGTGACGTTATGGTTGGTGCTCATGTCTCTCTCTCTCTCTCTCCGCTGCGCCACAGTACGCGGCGACACATTTTCAACGTGACCAATGCGACAGAAGGCGACATCCTCTTGGCACTGTCCCCAGAGGGCGACTGTGCGGACAACCCGTCCGTTGCCGCCTCATCACACGCACACACTGTCGCGATGCTCTGCACCTTCACACCGCATGTCTCCTCTCCCCTCTTCGTTCTCTCCTCCGCAGCGACACCATCAGCTCAGAAAAAAAAAAAAACAGGAGCCCGGCTCGCTGGCTCACGCACACAGACAGACAGACAGACAGACAGAGAGATACCTGCACGGTGACGCCTACACTCCTCCTCCCTCCCCCCTCCCCCCGTCACAGACTCGTTTGTGGTGTGTCCCTCCGTTTGTTTGTTTTTTTTTGTCTTGCCTCTTCTTCTTTCTCTTTTCTCTTGCCCCCTTCCACCTTCAACCACTTGTGCGTGTGCGTGTGCGTATGTGTGTGTGGATGTGTATGGGGGTGCGTGTGTCTCCGTGCATCTGACAGCATGGACAACGGTCGCCGGCGCGCGTCGAAGCCGACGAACTCGCCGCAGCTCTTTCGAGACAACCCGCCAAGAAAGAACGGTGGCACGGCGGATCCACTCCTGCTCTCACCCGACGTCCTCGACGACGCCACACGCAGACAGCTCCTGCACGACGTACTTCGTCCGCGCCGCGCGTCGCCGTCGCTGGCCGACCGGCCGCAGGGTCCAGGCGCGGGAACCGGTGAGGCCCACACGGAGAAGGAGCCCTTCGCCAATCAGCTGCGCACGCGCGTGCGCGCTGGCAGCAACACGAACGGCGACGACCTCGTGACCGCCATGGCTGGGCGGCTCAAGGACCTGGAATCAAAGCACAAGGCGTATCAGTCGGAGCTGCAGGAGCTGCACACCAAGTACCGCCAGCTCAACGACAAGTACCAGCGTGAGCGACAGCTGCGCGAGGAGGCGGAGACGGCGGTGCTGACCCTGTACGACGAGAAGGAGCTTCTCGAGGCACAGCTGCGTGATAGGGACGGCAAGCGCGGCGGCGCACCCGAAGGCGGCCGCGGCACCGCGCCGTCGCATCCGAACCCCCCGCCGGCATCGCAAGCCGTCAAGGTGGACCTCTTTAGCGGCGACTTCACAGATGGTGACGCCGCCGCGGCGGCGGCGGAGGTGGCGGAGGTGGTGGGGGAGGGGCCGACGCACTTCGTGAACTCGGCACGGCCCGGCACGGTGCTGTTCAGTCCGCAGAAAGACCGTGTGACGCAGGCGTCCAAGTCACCGCAGCAGGCGACGCCGCGGCGCTCCGCCGACTCCGTGGATGTCGCGCTGCTCCGCAAAAACGCCCGCATCCTCTCCGACTACGTGGGCTGGAAGGGCGTCGTGAAGCATGGCAATCAGGCCGGCATCCGCGAGCGCGACGTGGTGCGCGTCGCCGTCTACAAGAACGGCATCTGCGTGAATCAGGGGCCCTTCCGCCCCTACGGCTGGGCACTCTGCGACGCCTTTCTGGACGACCTCACCGACGGCTTCTACCCCTACGAGTTCAAGGAGAAGTACCCCGACGGCTTCCCCATCGAGGTGATCGACCGCGTCACCGAGGTGTGTAACGCGGACCACAACGGCGCCGTGCGCGCTCGCAGTGACGCCTCCGCCCCCGCGAATGCTGGGCCATCCTTCCCCACAAGCGGCGGGCGACGGCTCGGCGGTGCCGCCGCGGCGCGCGTCCACACACTTGGGGAGCAGGGCAGCAGCGGTGGCTACGCCCCTGTGACTGCGCAGGAGTTTCTCGCGAAGGTGCCGGCGCAAGTGGTGACGGCTGGTGGTCAGCTCGTCTCGGTGCGCCAAGGCGTCGCGGCGCTGATGGGGGTGCCTGACAGTGGCACGTCTAGCTCCCCCGCGCTGGCGGCGGCAGCAGGGACGATTAGGCATGTCACTGCCGCCGAGCTTGCTCACCGCCGCACTGCGGAGGCGCTGCAGCCGGTGTCCGCTGGTCCGTCGCCGTCGGTCGACGCGAGTCCGATGGTCATCGGCGACCTCATCGCTATCCTCATCCGCCTCCCAGACGGACGCAGAATCATGCTGCACATGGCACCTGGCGACACGGTGGCCGCGCTTCGCCACGAGTTCGTATCGGCCGCACCGAGCTTCAGTACGATCCGCTACGAGCTCTACCAGGCCTTCCCGCTGCAGCGCCAGTGGGACGAGCACCAGCGTACCTTGGACAGCCTCGGCGTGCAGAAGAGCTGCGCTCTCATGGTGAAGCTGCTCAAGTAGAAGTCGCCGCCGCCGTACGCCCTGTGGGGAGAGGAGGGGGAGAGGAAGAGAAGGGTGGTGGTAGCGGCCCTTCTCCCTTTTTGCACGCCGCACCACCTTTTTTTTTTTGCCTTTTTGCTTCCTTCACCGCTTCCTCGGCACTTTTGCCTGATGTACACTCACGCCAGGTGCTGCGACGGCACACAAGAGCTGCGACGCAACACGAAACGGCCACCACACGCTCCAACATTTTTTTCTTTTTTTCGTTGCTGGTCTTGAGGGAGGGAGATGTGGAGAGTGCATGCCCGCACGCTCATGGAGGCGGCGGCGGAGGGTGGAAAAGGAGAGGGTCAGTCACCTTTCCTTCTTCAGACCAAAATCCACTACAGACAACCGCACAGACACACACACAAACGAACTCCTCCTTCCTCTCTCTCTCTCCTTCTGCCTCCTTGCACCTTTGTCGAGGGAAGCGCCGCCTCACATGCGGCGTGCGCCACCTCTGTGCTGCGGCGCTGCAGCCGCCGCTGTAGCGGCAGTCGAGGATTGCCTGCGCGCGATCCGCCTTGGTCGGGCAGAGGCGGCGCTTCCGCGCTTGAACGAGCTTAAGGCGACGTCGCGCACCGTACCAGGTGTCGACTACGCCCGTGCGCTTTGCTTTCTCTCGGGCGGTGGAACAGGCGACGTGCTGGCGGCGCGGCAGAGCGTTCTGGAAGAACTGCGACTGCACCCCGAGCACGTGGACGCGCAAGCACTGCTGCACGAGATCAACGCCGCGGCGCGACCGCTTCTGTCGCCGCCATCGGAAGTGTGTAGAGCGCACCCGCTCTTTGCCCTCCTCTTCGATGCCCTCCTCGACCACACGATGCTGATGTGGCCGAGGCTGCTGCATCTGTTCCAGGCGACGGAGCGGCTGGCGCGCCTGGACGGGGCTGACGGGTCCGGCAGCGATGCGGGCCACATCGTCGAGTGCGGGACCGCTGGCGGAGGATCGGCGGTGCTGATGGCAGTGGTGCTTGCCGAGGCGGAAGCCGCCCTTGGCTCGTGCACCACATCGTCGCGGCGCGTGTTGGCGCTTGACAGCTTCACCGGCATGCCGGCGCCAACGGTGCGCGATTGCCTTGCTCGTGTGCATCCTGGCTCGCCGCCCGAACAGCCTCACGACGAGGACGAGGCAACGGCGTCGTGGGGGGCGGGGACGTGCCGCTCTCCGGCAGCGCACGTGCGGCAGCTCGCACGCGCCTTTGCCGTGGAGGACAGGCTTGTGGTGATAGAGGGGCTATTTAGCGACTCCATCCCAGAGCAACTTCTGCCCCGCCAAGACGTGCAGCGCGACGGTATCGCGCTTCTTCACATCGACGCCGACTGGTACGACTCCACACGTGTACCGCTCGAGCTCCTTGTGCCCGTGATGCGTCAACCCGCGGCGGGCGGCGGCGGCGGTGCATGCCCACACCGCGTGGTGCAAGTGGACGACTACTATTACTGGCAAGGCTGCCGCGACGCCGTAGACGAGTACTTGGCCAAGACCGAGGCTGCCGCGGTGCCACCAACGCTGCTGTGCGACGTGGATGACAACGCCGTGTGGTTCGCCGTATCGCGTGGGTCTGTTGTCCGTCAAGAGGCGGACGACCAGCTTCACGCACCACCACACGTGCCTTCACACAACACACACGCCGGACCGGTGGGGAAGTGAGCAAAGCCGTTTCACCCCCCCCCCTTCTCCATCCCCACTCTTTCAGTTCACACACACACACACAAAAAAAAAAAAGAGTAAATGCACGTCTCTGTGATGGAGTGAGCACACGCACGCCACGGTGCCTGCCCTCTCTCTTTCTTTCCCTTCAACCTTCGTACCCCCTTCCCCTCCCTTCTTGACCCCCCTCCTCCACCTTCCACCTCCTCCTCGTCACAGTGACGCACAGACGCTGGTGCCGAGGAAGGTTACCTCCCCTTGCCCTCTCCCTCTCCCTCTCCATCCCACCGTCGTCGCACACACATACACATACACACACACACACGCACCCTGCGTGTGCCGCGCCGCGATGTCGAGGGAACGGCCGTCGCGGTGGAGCGAGTCGCGCTACACCAACCTACAGATCCCGAGCTACATCCCCTCCGAGGCGCTGATGCACGAGGATGGACAGTTTGTGCGCGCGTTTCTCCTGCGCGTGTTGGCCAACGACATGCAGCGCATGATCGCGACGAACACGTGCGATGCGTACTTCCGCAACATCCCCCTGGAGCCGGAGTACGACGGTAACGGCAACCGCGTCAACACAGCGGAGAATGTGGTGATGGAGAAGCGGCTGCGCGTCATGGATGACATCAGCAAGCTGCTGCGCACCTACGTGGAGCGGGCCGAGTACGCGGCAAACAAATCGAAGGACATCAACCGCCGCATCTACTTCACAGCGGAGCAGATCGAGACGGGTGACTACGGCGCTCTCATCGGCCCGCGTGGGCTGGTACACCAGCAGCTGGAGAAGGAGACGAACTGCCACATCGTCCTGGTCGGACGCGGCATCACGAACCCGCTGAAGGACACCAATCCGAACGCGGCCACGATGGCGCTGGAGGACCCGCACGTGCGCATCACGGCCACCACGGAAGAGGACCTGCAGAACGCCGCAGAGCGCATCGAGTGGATCCTCTCCGATGAGCCCGAGGCGGTCGAGTTCCGCGAGAACAACCGCCGTCGGATGGCGCAGGTGGACGGCCGCTACGATCCACGCACGTGGATGACGGCGGCAGAGAAGCGGAAGAAGGCGGCAGCGGAGAAGGCGGCAGCGGCGGGTGCCGCCGACGGCGACGACGCGGCCGGGGCAGAAAAGGGTCGCAAGCGCGAGCGGGCCGAAGCTCCGGCAGAGGAGGAAGACGCCGAGCTCAACGAGTTCCTCGAGGATCTGTAGCTGCACACTCGTCAACCGTTGTTGTTGTTGTCCTGGTGGCGTTTTTTTTTTTTTGTGTGTGTTTGTGTGTTTGGCTGGAAATGCGGCGCGCAGGGCTGCTGGCGCACACTCACGCCTCACCACCGCAGTGAACAAAGCAGAACGATGGCGCTGGTGCACTCTCTCTCTGTCTCTCTGCAAACGTGCGTGTGTCGAGGACTCGGAAGTGGGAAGGAGAAGAGACGTCTCAACTCACAGAAGAGGAGGTCGAGGGGAGATTGGCGGGCGGTGTGAGAAGTGCGCCGCACCTTGCTCCTGCGGTCCACACACATACACACAAACACACACACATAGCAGCTCTACCGCGTCATTCACAAGACACGCTCCAGCTGCTCTCCCTCCCCCTCCCTCTCTCTTTCCACTTCCTTCGATCCTTCTCCTCCCATTTCACACACACGCAGTCCTGTCTCAGTGCGGCCATGTCACACAAACGTCTACAGTCCTCCACGGGGGACTCGGATGAGGCGGCGGCGGATCTCAAGAAGCCGCGCTTCGACCCCGCCTCGCTGGGCCTACCGGCGGACTTTCAGCTCACAGACTACACGCGCCTGAAGGGGTGCAGCTGCAAGCTGCCGCAGTCGAAGCTGCTGGCCCTCCTGCGCGACGTGTCCACCGCGCCGGGGCAGAAGGATGTGGGGATGGACTGCAGTATCGTGCCGCTGCACCACACGAACGCCACGGGCGAGGCGCTGTTCCTCGTCTCGACCACCGACTTCTTCTTTCCGAGCGTGGCAGACCCGTTTCTTCAAGGCCAGATCGGGGCCGCGAACGTGCTCTCCGACCTCTACAGCATGGGCATTGCCGACTGCGACACGATGCTGATGCTCCTGGCGGCCAGCACCGACATGGACGAGCACGAGCGGCTTGTCACGACGCGGGAGATCATGAAGGGCTTTGCCGAACGCGCACGCTTGGCGACGACGGCCGTCACGGGCGGGCAGACTGTCATGAACCCGTGGCCGCTCATCGGCGGGGTAGCCATGGCCGTCGTGTCCGAGGCGGAGATGGTGCGGCCCAGCGGGCTCCTGCGTGCCGGCGACGTGCTGGTGCTGACGAAGCCGCTTGGGTGCCAGGTGGCCGTGAACCTCAAGCAGTGGCTGCTGCGACCCTCCCCCCTTTACGAGGAGGCCATTGCAGGCCACATCGCAGCCGCCGACATCGAGGAACTGTACAACACGGCGACCGACAGCATGCGGCGGCTGAATCGCGAGGGAGCTCGCATGATGCGGAAGCACGGCGCACACGGGGCGACGGACGTGACCGGCTTTGGCATTCTCGGCCACGCCAACAACTTCGGCGCCGCCCAGGCCGTCGGAGAAGAGGCGCGCTCGCTCTGCCTCGTCCTCGAACGACTGCCCATGTTCAAGACCGCCGTCGCCGCCTCGCGACTCATGAACGACAAGTACCGCCTCTTTGACGGGTACTCGGCCGAGACGAGCGGCGGGCTGCTGGTGGCGCTTCCCACCGCGGCCGCTGCGGAGGCCTTCTGCGCGGAGCTGGCGGCGGCCGACGGAGGCTGTCCGTCGTGGGTCGTGGGCCACGTCGAGGAGCGCGCCAGCGACGCCGCCGATGGCGTCTACGCCCGCCTCGTGGATGGGTACACGATTGTGGAGGTGTGACGTATTCGTTTTGCTCTCATCGCAGCCGGCAACAGAGAGAAAAAAAAAAGCAAGACAAGGGACAGACTGACAGACGAGCGTCTGCGAATGGTGGGTGAATGAACAGGAGGGAGGGATGGGAGGGGCTCACTGTTTCACGCGCGAGGGTAGGATGGTGAGAGCCCGCCCCGTGCACGCTATCATCAACTCTCCTCTTCCTCTCCCTTTCTCTGTGGGCACATCACACTTTTGGGGGAGGGGGGGGCACACACGTGTACTTGTATACACATGCATGTCTCGCCTCTCTTCACCTCTCTCTCCGTCCCTCTCTCTCTTGCCGCGCAGATCGGCCGCTCGCCTCTGTCCGCGGCTTAACAGTGCAGCGCAAGGAGCAGAGGGCACCGGCGCGTCTACATGGTTCTCAGAGGCTCTCGAGCACAGCTGCGATGGCGTGGCTCTCCGACGCAGCACTGCGCAGCTGCCACGCGTCCCTCTCTGCTGTGCGCAAGACGGCAGCTTAGCATGCCGGACCCATCCGACCTTCTCACGTCGCCAACGGGGCTCATGGCGCTTCTTTACGGCCGCACCGGCAGCCCTGTCAGTGCCTCTTCGGCGCCGGCGCCAGCGCTGCACGGCTGCAGCGGTCCACAAGAGCAACGTGGCTGCGAGGTGCGCCGCGCGCGCCAGCGGCAACGCATGCACAGGAGCACCCACGACGCCGCTCCGTCATCTCCGGATCCGGCGCGCCAGCGCGACGGTGACGGCAGCAGCAGTCGGGGGCAGCCGAGCTTTGGTGGACCCGGCATGCCGGCGGGCAAGCAAGCAATCATGTTGGCCATCGCCATCTTCCTCCTCTCCGCCCTGTGGGACTTTTTTGTATCGCAGAAGTCGACGGCCTGGCGCGCCGTCAAGAACAGCGTCGCCACGACGCTGGAGGTGCGCTCCTCCTCGCAAGAGTTCGCGATGATCGTGGACTGGATGGGGCGGCAGCCGCACGGGCAGCGGCTCCGCAACCTGAGCCTGAGGCCCGTCTCCGTGCAAGACGAGCAGAAGATGGTGTGGGGAGATGAGCCGATGGCGTCGTCTGACGACGAAGGGGGCGCCGACACGCGCGTCGCGCTGGTGCCTGGCTACGGGAGCCACTGGTTTTGCTTTGAGGGGACGTGGGTGTACATCACGCGCTCGGAGGACCCGTCCAAGCAGAAGGCCGCAGCCGCCAACCGCGTCGACCGCGAGAATGACAAGCTTGTTCTCACCTTCCTCACGCGCGAGCGGGGCGTTGTGCAGCAGTTCATGACACACGTGCACGCGTCGTGGAGGGCGAATGTGCGCAACACCGTTCAGATCTACCTCGGCGAAGGCTACGGCCCGCGGTGGCGCCTCCTCTCCGAGCGCATTCGCCGGCCGCTCTCAACGCTGTACTTGCCGCCCGACACGAAAGCCGTCGTCGAGGAAGCGAGGCTGTTCCTGCGGCTGCGCGACACCTATGCGGCGCTGGGTATCCCGTGGCGTCGCGGGTACCTCCTGGAGGGACCGCCTGGTACGGGCAAAACGAGCTTCGTCATGGCGCTCGCCGGAGAACTGCAGCTTCCGGTGCACATACTGTCGCTGCGGAGCGACAACATGGACGACGACGCGCTGCTATCGCTCGCGAGCAGTCTGCCACGGCGGTCTATTCTGCTCATCGAAGACCTTGAGAACGTGCTCAAGACACCGGCGGTGGTCGGCGGTGGTGGCGGCGGCGATGGCGCACACGGGATGACCACCACGTCGGCTGCTGCTGCTGTCGAGCCCTACTCCACGGACATCGGCGGCGGTCCACGCTCTGCCATGTCACTGAGCGCGTTGCTGAATGCCATGGACGGGGTCGCGAGTAGCGAGGGACGACTGCTGCTCATCACAAGCAACGACACAAGTCGAATCCCGTTTGCTGATGTGCTGCTGCGGCCAGGACGCATCGACCGCCGCATCCCCTTCGCCCCGCTGTGCCCCGAACAGGTACAGGAGATGGAAGCGTCCTTCCAGCATGCCCTGCGCGCGTGCCCCGCGGCGACGGCGGAAGACCAGTCCGAGCTGCGCGTCACGACTGCCAATGCTACCGCCGCAGTCAACGGCACGAGTCATCGCACCGCCGCCCAGTTCCAGCAAAGGCTACTCGACAGTGTGTACGCATCGCTTCTATCAAGCGCTGGTGCACCACGCAGCTGAGACGGAGGCGGAGATGTCGAGGGGATGGGAGTGGAGAGCGGCTGTCTGCATCCCTCCATCGTCTCCCTGCTACTACCTCTCCGCCTCACCCTTCTCCTCTGCACTGCCTCTGTCGACAGTGGCAGATCCTCGCACGACTGCGGTTTCCTGGAGGTGCGCTCCGCTGCACCACCCCTCACCCTCTCGGACACAGAGAGAGAACGAGAACCAAAAAAAAAAAAAAATGACCACCACACACACACACACACATGCGCACCTCTGTCCTCGCGGGTGGTGTGTACCGCAGAGTTCACTCAAATGTCGGCTTATGCGCCTCTGCACATCCACCGCTGTCATTGTCTTCCACCTCCCTCTCCACCCGCCCCGCCGCCTCATACCACGAAAGGTGGTGCATTTCTCTCTCTCTCCGTCTCTCTGAGAAAGCCGAGAACTCCTTCTGGAGCCACGTCACCAAACCCAGCGCTCGCTCGCAAGCACACACACACACACACACAAACAGAGGTACACGGAGACACACGCGCGCGCCTCCCTACACGTCGCACCTGCACGACATCTCGCTCTATCTCTCTCTCTCTCTTTTTTTCTCTCTCACCGGGTCTGTGTCAGCTTTCATAGGAAGCAGCAGCGGGGAAAGCAACGTAGGGGACGGCCAACGTATGTAGAAGGGAGAAGGACGACAAGTGCACAACACAAGCCCAGTCGATTTCGTCTTGTGACCAGAGAGAGAGACGAAAAAAAGGGGGGGAGGGAGGGTGAGGAAGAGTAAGTGAGTGATCCCGTCGTTTCCGCTCGCGCGCCGGCTGTTGCGATGGAGCCGCGCATCAGCCGCAACGGCGCTCTTCGCGTCGTGCACGGGAATGCAAACCCGAAGCTTGCCGAGGATGTATGCCGGTACCTCAGCATCCCCGTCACCGCCAGCCGCGTTAGTTGCTTCGCCAATGGCGAGACGATCGTGAAGGTGCTTGAGTCGATCCGCGGCGACGACATCTTCGTCATCCAGCCCACATGTGGTAACAGCACGGGCACGAATGTAAACCAGGCCGTGATGGAGCTGCTCCTGATCATTCACACCCTGAAGCTGTCATCGGCGCGCCGCGTCATCGCGGTGATCCCGCACTACGGCTACGCCCGCCAGGATCGGAAGCACACGGGGCGTGTGCCGATCAGCGCATCCGCCGTGGCGCGGATGGTGACGGAGATGGGTGTGAACGGCGTGGTGACCATGGACCTGCACTGCGGCCAAATTCAGGGCTTCTTTCACGGGTGCCCCGTGGCGGACCTCAACCCCAGCTCGGAGTTCGCCGAGTACGTCAAGCAGAAGAACTTCAGCCCCAGCAACCTCGTCGTCGTCGCCCCCGACGCCGGTGCGGTGAACCGCGCGCGCCGCATGGGCGACCGCATCGGCGCCAGCCGCATCGTCACGATCCTGAAGCGCCGCGTGGTGGCCAACCAGGTCGAGTCGATGCAGCTAGTCGGCGAGGTAGACGGGTGTGTCTGCATCATCGTGGATGACATGATCGACACGGCCGGCACGCTGTGCAAGGCGGCGGAGGTGCTAAAGGAGTACGGGGCGACGGAGGTGCACGCGTACGCGACGCACGGCATCTTCACCGACCCGGCGTGCGAGAGGCTGACCCAGTGCAAGGCGCTGGTGGAGGTGGTCGTGACGGACAGCATTCCCCAGGAGGAGGCGCGCCAGAAGTGCAACAAGATCAAGGTCATTTCCATCGCCAAGTTGCTGGCCGATGCGATCTACCGCATGCACTCGGAGGAGAGCCTCGAAACAGTGGGGCAGCCGCAGCACTTTATGGCAAAACGCGACGAGGACCTGCAGCCACTCGAGTCCCTCGTGGAAGAAGACGATTGGCCGCACCACAACGAGTAAAGGACGGAACAAACAAACACACACACACACGCGCACGCGCGTCGCTGCATCGCCGGAAGCAATAAGGTGGACAACAACGTTGGCACCTCGACGCCTTTCTTTGCCTCGCCTCAAGGCTTGCTAACTTAGGAGAGCGGAGGTGGAGTACTGCGTCAAAGTGTGGAGTTTTTTTTTTTTTCTGGGGAGTGAAAGAGAGGGTGGGGGGAGAGGGTGAAGCTGCTCTTGCGCGAGCTCAACGGTTGTGCACTCCGTTACCCACGTCCCCGCGGCGTGTGAACGTCGTGCTGACAACCTCCACCCGATGTGCCGCTCCTCTCCTCCCTCCCTTTCCTGGTCTTGTTCTCTCCCTCCTCTACCACCACCCTTCCCCCTTCCCTTCCCCGTCTCGCTTACTCAGTCCTTCCTCTATCTTCTCTTTGTAAAAGCACTCGCATTCGCGTCTGCGCACGACGAACGGGCCACCGCGAAGCAAGAGAACGCAAAAAAAAAAAAAAAAAAAGTGAACGGGTCCTTTCGTGTGGCACACAGTCGGCATACATACTCCTCCCCCCTCTCCGAGCCTCGGCTCCTGCGCATCTGCCCGCAGCCACGCGCTCCCTGGCGTTCGGTGCGCAGCGCGTGCCCCCTCTCGTGTCCAAGGAAGAGCGAGAGAGAGAGACACGTGCCACACACCATGTCCTGTCATGTCTACTCTCTATGAACACCTACTCTTCCTCCTCCACCTTGTTTTGTTGTTGCTGTTGTTGTTCGAGTTTGATTTCCAGTTTCGCCCGTCTCACCGACACGCACACACTCTTGCACGGCATTACCCCGCCTTTCATACCCTCCCTCCCCCCACCCCAGCCTCGCTGTACAGCAGCCTGCGTCGGTGCCCGTTGACCCGCGCACTTCCTCGTTCTCCCTCTCCTCCCACACCGTCAACTCTTCTTCTTTTTTTTTTTTTTTTTTCTCTCGTCACAGTCCTCACCAAGTGCAGCCCTGCTCCCTCCTTCACGAACACGCACACTTCCACTAACACCTCCGCCGCCCTCCTTCACGAGCACGCGAGCACAAGACCTCAGCCACGTAACGGAATCGTGCCGTTGCCTGTTCAGCATCAGGGTACATCTCTCTCTCTACTTTTTTTTCCTGTTTTTGTTTGTTGGTCACCTCCGTTCTTTGACGTCGTCGTGTCTGTTGTTGTTGTTGCTGTTGTTGTTTGTGTTGGTGTGTTGGTGTGTGTGCCAGCGCAGTGGTTGTGTGCCGTCGAGAACGTGCATCGCCGTCCTGTTCGCTCGCGCATTCAGTGGCCGTCTCTTTTTTTTTTTTTTTCTCTTCCCTCCTTTGCGTACTATTTCCAAACACACAGACACTCTCATTACCACCATCACCATCACCTCCTCCTGGGTTTCTGTTGTTGTTGCTCTTTTTTTTTTGTGCATTCCGTCCGAGGCACCACTCGCCACACACTCTCGCCGACACTCACCATCGCCTTCGCCACAGCAACTATACACACACACAGACATACAAACACGGACGCAGTGGGAAGCAGCAACACACATACACACACACGCGCAGTCTTTCTGTCCTTGCACCCCCTCCAAGATCGAGTCCCTTCCTC
Organism: Novymonas esmeraldas; assembly: GCA_019188245.1. Taxonomy (NCBI): domain Eukaryota; phylum Euglenozoa; class Kinetoplastea; order Trypanosomatida; family Trypanosomatidae; genus Novymonas; species Novymonas esmeraldas. The sequence goes on along the minus strand of JAECZO010000030.1, from coordinate 99,151 downwards.
TCTCTCTGCCCCCGCTTATCTCACCTTCAGTGCCTCTAGTTTTTTTTTTTTTCTTGAGTACGGCAGCAAGACATCTTCCACCCCTCACCCGATCCTTCCTTTGTGGAAGCAGACACACACACACACACACACACACACACACACACGCCGTGCGCGCAGGTCCTGCAGGCTCTGCATCGCCGTGTGCGACTTCGGCCCAGTCGTTCTCTGTTCATTCGTGTCGACGCCGCCGCCGCCGCCGCCGCCCACGCGCGTGCGGACTGGAAGATGCTGCGTCACACGGTGCTGCGGCTGACAAAGCCGAATGTGGTGGTGCTAGGCACGGGGTGGGCGGGCTGCTACGCCGCGCACCACCTCGACCCCAACCTGTGCAACATCCAGGTCATATCCACCCGCAATCACATGGTCTTCACCCCCCTGCTTCCCCAGACGACAACAGGCACGCTGGAGTTCCGCTCCGTGTGCGAGCCCATCACGAACATTCAGCCCGCGCTCGCCAAGCTGCCACACCGCTTCTTCCGCAGCGTCATCTACGACGTCGACTTCGAGAAGAAGTTGGTGCAGTGTGTTGGCGTCGGTGTTGTGGGCGGCTCAGAGAACGTCCCCGTCAGCACCTTCAGTGTCCAGTACGACTACCTCATCATGGCTCACGGCGCGCGGCCCAACACGTTCAACATTCCTGGTGTGGAGGAAAAGGCGTTCTTCCTGCGCGAGGTGAACGAGGCGCGCGGCATTCGCAAGCGCCTCGTGCAGAACATCATGGCTGCCGACCTGCCCACCACCCCTGTCGAGGAGGCGAAGCGGCTGCTGCACACCGTCGTTGTCGGCGGTGGGCCGACCGGGATCGAGTTTGCCGCGAACCTCGCGGACTTCTTCCGGGAGGATATCAAGAAGATCAACACCTCGCTGCTGCCCTACTGCAAGGTGACTGTGCTCGAGGCGGGCGAGGTGCTGGGCTCCTTTGACACGGCGCTGCGACACTACGGCCAGCGGCGGCTGAGGCAGCTCGGTGTTGAGATCCGCAAGACTGCTGTGGTCGGCGTCACAGACCAGGAGGTGTTCACCAAGTCTGGCGAGGTGTTGCCGACCGGGCTGGTGGTGTGGAGCACCGGCGTCGGCCCGGGCCCGATCACGAAGGCGCTCAAGTGCGACAAGACGAAGCGCGGGCGTGTCTCCATCGACAACCACCAGCGCGTCCTCCGCGACGGCAAGCCGATCCCGAACGTGTTCGCGGTGGGGGACTGCGCAGCCGAAAACGAGAAACCGCTGCCGACGCTGGCCGCCGTCGCCTCACGGCAGGGGCGCTACATCGGCAAGGAGGTGAACAACCTGCTCAAGGGCAAGACGATGAGCAAGCCCTTCGTGTACCGCAGCCTCGGCAGCATGGCCTCCATCGGCAACCACTCCGCCATCGTCTCCCTCGGGGAAAAGTACAAGATCGACGTGAACGGGTACGCTGCGTTGTGGGTGTGGAAGAGTGCGTACTTGACGATCCTGGGCACCATCCGGAGCCGGCTCTACGTCATTGTCAACTGGGTGGGTAGTCAGGTTTTCGGCCGCGACATCACGTACATCGGCGACCTCAGCGAGGATCGCGTCTACGCTGCCTTGGCGGTGGAGGAGGTGTCGAAGGAGGTGGGTCGCAAGAAGACGCACCAGATGCTGCACGCCCAGGACCCTAATAGCATCTTCACATCCGCCATGGCAGAAGAAGCGGCCAGGAAGGGCTTCCTGCCTCGCAAGCTGGGCGAGCCAGCACCCGCGGCGCACCAGGCCCCCGCCGAGGACCCCTCCGCGGCACCGGCCTCCAACGCTGCTGCGCCGACCACGCCAGAGAAGAAGGAGTAGAGAGAGAGACTGAACCAGCGTCCATGCGGCGGCGGCAGCAGCAGCAGCAGCAGTTACTGCAACTGCAGACAAACAACAAGTAGAATGGGTGGGAGGCAGGTAGGGAATTGGAGGAGGTGCATTTCGACACGGTGTGTCGACCAATAGCGTGCGCTTTCCTGTGACAGCCACAACAGCTTGGGAGGAGGCACCAGAGCGACGCAGCAGGAGTCGTGCCTCCGTCACACCGCTGGCACTTGCGTTTACTACTATTTGTGTTGATGTCGAAGTGTGTGTGTGTGTATGTGCATGTGTGTGCGTGTGTGTGTGTCTGTCTGTCTGTGTGTGTGTGTCTGTGTGCGCAAACACGCGCAGTTGAACGACGCGTGGCACCTGACACACGAGGGAGGGGGGAAGAGCGGTGTCACCTTCCCTTCTCCCTCCCCCTCTTCCCCATTAGCATCTTACTCCACTTACGCCCCACACGCAGCGGCCTTCACGTCTCTTTGCAGCCGCACCCCGCGCCAGCACCGCACTTTTCTTCGTCGCTGGTCAACACCTTCTTTTTTTTTTTTTCTTCCGCACCTCTACCACCACCCACAGCCCCCCTTTGCCTCTTGCGCCGTCAGAGAGGAGACTGCAGTCAGCAGACGCAGACACACGTGTGCGCGCCGTGTCCTCTCACCCACCCCCATCCCTTGCCATCTCTCGCTCTCTCGCATCCCTCGCCGCACAAGAAGCCGCGAGGGAGTACATTCTTCGCCTGTGCGTGTGTGCACGTGGTTTGCCGTGAGCAGCCCCGTTCTCCACCCTCAGCGCTCCCAGTGTCTGACGCGCGCTCACCTACTCACAGTACTTTCTTTATAATCAGATTCCAGTTGTCTTCATTTACCTCTGTCTTTTTTTTTTTTTTTTTTCTGTGTGTGTGTGTGCTCCTTCTTTTCGAGCGTGTGTGTGAGTGTGTGTGCGTGCCGCCGCCCCTGACCCTTGTGCCATCCACCCACCGCTTCGCTGGGCATGCGCCTTGAGAGGGCGAGCGAGGGGGGGGATGGGGAGCGGCACACACTAAAGCAGTTGAATGTAGGAACAACAAGTACCCAACGCACACGCCAACACATGCACACCCACTCCGTCAGTGTCGACCCGACGCCACCGCCGCCTGAGTATGGCAAAGGTGCATTTCGCCAAGATGGGCCCGTCTCACCCCCGTCTCAGCCTCTCTCTCTCTCTCGCTTTTTTTTCTCTGACCCATCACACACGCACACACACACACACACACACACACGCCTGTGTGCCAGCGCCTACACCGTACCACTTTCCTCACCACGGTGTGCCATCTCTCAATCGCGCTCCCATCCTCCTGCTCCCTCCCACCCTCACCCCATCACTTGGTTGCCCTCCGTCGCTCGCGGCGACTCCTCGCTCCTGCTGTGCCAAGCGCAGAGAAGGAGCCGACATCGCGCCATCAGGCGGCGACGCAGCACGCGCGTTCACCGACGCGAGTACAGACGCAACAGCGTCCCCTCTTCTTTCTTGCCTTTTTTCTTTCGCTACCCATCAATCCACACACACACACACACAGAGAGACACACAATCACGCTTGTTTTCCTTCTGTTCTCGTCGAGTAGTGCTATCGAAGCACAAGGGGTTGGGGACTTGACAGCGACGAGCACACACACACACCCTCACACACACACTCTCATATATATACACACACACAATCGCTCGCTCGGTGTTTCCGCCGATTCACTTGGACGTGGTGGGCAGTGTTGATCCTCCTTCTCTCGACGTGTATGAGTGTGTGTTTTTTTTTCGTCAGCCCCGCGCGCTTTTTTTGTTGTTGTTCGTTGCTGCTTCGAATAGAGTCGAAGTGTGCGAGGGTTGTGTCCTGAGAAGGCGGCAAGCAAGTCGTGCGTGTCTGCGCGTGTGAGCGTGTCTGTGAATTTTGTTCGTCGCACTTTTCCTCTTTTTTTTTTTTCCGTCCTCCCCTCATCATTTTCCTTCTTTTTTTTTCCTTTTTCCACCTCTGCTGATACGGTCTTCGCTGTTGCTAACGCGTACGTCTTCTCTTTCAGCTTCTGGCGTAAGCCACCGCAGTTTCTCTCTCTCTCACGTGACCACCGGCCAACGATCTCTTTCCTGCCCAGAGAACGGCCAAGAGGAGAAGTGCTGTGAATCTAAGGTGTACCTCAGGTGCAGTGGTCAAGCGCCTGCATCCCACCTCCTCCTCCCCTTTCCCTTCTCCCGGCAGCAGTCTGTCCTTTCTCGCCTCAGTGCAACCACTCTGTTTGTGTTCTTCTCCCACACGCACACTCACACACTCTCTCTTCCCCGCTCAATCCCCCCTTTCCCTCTGCTTTATTCTCTTTTGTACCCGTCCAGATCCCCCTCTGTGTGTGTGTGCTTCTCCGCGCTCTCGGTAGCGAGGCTCAACAACATACAGCACGCGTGCCTCTTTCTGTCTGCCATTACAGCCAGAGGGCAGTGTGCTACGCGGGCAGTGAAGAAGAGGGGAGGAGGGAGGGGAATGAGCGACGAGCAGCTCAAGGAGAAGCAGCGCTTCGATGTGCACCTCCGCCGCCTCGGTGAGCGAGTGTACCCTGACATCGAGGACGGCTTTGACCGCGAGCTGAGGAAGCTGCGCCGCGTCGACGAAGATGTACGGAGCAACTTGGACGAGTTCTACACGTCGTCGCTGGGCTCCAGCATGGCGAAGAACCGCTTCTCCGATGTGAAGCCGAACGAGGGGACGATTGTGCGGCTCGGCGCGACGAGCCACCTGGGCGACGGCACCTACATCAACGCCAACTACGTGGACGCGCGTGAGAAGTTCAGCGTCCCGTTTGTGTACATCGCGACACAGGCGCCGATGAAGAACACCGTGCTGGACTTTTGGCGCATGGTGTACGAGAACGACGCGGCCTTCATTGTGATGCTGTGCGCGGTGAAGGAGAACGGCAAGGTAAAGAGCGAGACGTACTGGCCGCCGCGGGGGGAGACGTACGACATGGGCGTGCTTGCCGTCACCCTCGTCGCGGAAAACCTGCGGCAGGACTCCGTTCACAGGCGCCTGCTGCTGCGCAGCGTGCGCGGGGACGAGAAGGAGGTGTATCACATGCAGTACGTGGCGTGGCCGGACCAGGGCGTGCCGCAGAGCAGCGCCACGCTGATGGAGATGATACAGGCCATCGCCAAGTCGCCGCGCAGCACCCAGGCGCCGATCGTGGTGCACTGCTCAGGCGGCGTCGGACGCACCGGCGTCTTCATTGGCCTGCACATCGCCCTCGCGCAGTTCCAGCTAGGCCAGGCGACCATCAGCATACCCCGCATCGTCCGCTATCTGAAAGCGTGCCGCAGCGGCATGGTGCGGCGGAAGGACCAGTACCTCTTTCTCTACTACGCCGTGCAGCGCGAGATGGAGCGCATGCTCCTGTCCCAGAAGACAGGGGTCAACCTGCTCGACAGCCGCCCACGCTTGACTGTGGCCACGGTGAGTCGTCCAAGCCCCGCCCCTGCGCAGATCGCCTCCCCGCTTGTCATGCCCATCCCCAACCCGATCAGGGGACGGCACATGCCGTCGATCTTCACGCCCTTTCGCTCAGCGACGGCGACTTATCCCACAGAGCTTCACTCCGCGCAGATTCCCATCCCCAGCAGCCGGAACGCTGAGGATGACGCGGCCGCGATGGAGAACTACCTACAACGCGCCGGGTCGCCGTCAAGTCTGGGGCGCAGCACGAGTCTCAACAACCCGCTCGCCCCGTCGTCGTTCGCAGAGGCGCCACGCCCAGCAATTCGTCAAGCGTCGTCGTCGTTCGGCTCCCTCTCCATCTCGCTCCCCCGCGAACCCGAACAGCACTGGAACCAGTCCGGCGTGTGCCGCTCGAGCGCCGGCCCCGGCTCGGAGAGCAACTCGCCGATCTTTCGCTCCACCTCGCTGCTGCACGACGAGCTCGCGCGACAGCAGCACGCGAATCGCGTCAAGCGCTTCTCGCCGTCCCTCGCCTACGGAACCGGCGGCGGCTCGTCCGTCTCGTTCTCAGGAACGCCAACGCAGTAGATGCACGAGCGGTGCGGCAGTCCGCGCACCAGCCCTCCCGCAGGCTCCATTGATGCACTCTGCCCTTGTTTTTTGTTTGTTTTCTCCTCTCGTTCGCCGTGTTGGACTTGAACTTCCTTGCGATATTGGCGTCTTCCCCTCCCGCCTCGCCGACTTACCGCGCGCTCCTTTACCCCGCACGTGTGCGCCAAGCCTCCTCCGCGCCACCTCTCTTTCCCTTCTGTTTTTTTTTTTTGCTCCTTTCAGTGACCCCATCTCCTCCCTTCCTCCACCCTCCACCTTGCGTAGAACACCACCCGTGCGGCATACTGGCCGAATCCACCCCCCCAAACAAAAAAAAAAAAACGGCGGAGCGCCCCCAGCCCCAACGCCCCAGCCCCCAAACGCCGAGGTGCCGCCTCCGCCAACCCCAAAGTCCCCCCGCCCCGAACCCCTCCCCCACGCCCCAAAGAAAAAAAAAAAAAACACTCTCTCACCCCCCCCCAACACCTCCTCCTCTGGCGCCAGAAAAAAAAAAAAAGCGCAAATGCAGACGACCCTCCTCGACTTCATGGAGGCAAGCCGCCGCGCGGCAGCGCCGCTGCCCATCGCCAACGCCAGCGGCCCCGCCGAAGGGACGTCCAAACGCCGCCGCGACGCCGAGTACACGGAGTCCTACCCAGTCCGATCGCGTGCGTCGAAAGCTCTAGCCGCGCAGTTGCGGCACCTCGGGCCCCGCCTGTGCGCGAGGTTTCTCCCACACCGCAGTCACCGACAACACCTGCGCCAATGGAGTGCATTTGCCGCGGGCGCGGCATCAAGCATCGCCAACGTTGCCCCCAGCCTGCACGCCGCTCGAAGAGGTCCCGATGGCGAGCCGCTTGTCTCGGCGGTTGACACGTTCCGCAACTGCGTGGTAGGCACCGCCTGGGACCCAAGCGATGAGTTCCTCTTATCCACGCGCCGCTCTGGTTTCCAGCTCTTCAGCGCCTCGGGGTGGCTTTCAGCGACGGGGCCGCCATCGGACTCCGCTAATCCGCTGCTCGAGCTCAAATCCGCCACAGTGCAGCAGCGCCTGAGGTGCGAAAACCGGATGAGCTTTGGCCTCGCACTAGCACAGTTCCTTGGAAGCACGCTAAACGTGCTGTCCGCGTACAGCGGCGCGTCCCATCTCGACGTGTTCGACCTCGAGGACCTAGACGAAGAGTCCGGTGAGCCTGTGCGCTCCTACAACCTCCGCGCCTTGGGCTTCAGTGATGCATCGGAGCGTGTCTGCAGCGCTCCATCGGCGTCTGGAGCGACAACTCTGACCGATTCTGTGGCCATCGTTGCGCTGTCCAACGGCTGCACAGCACTCATAGACACACGCACCGCGAAACCGACACTCTGCACCGAATCCCCTCCTCCACCAGCGATTTGGAGTGCCTCCGGTGTCGGAGCGCGAAGGGTGGCGCATGGAATGGGGCTCACCTCAGTCGCCGTGGTGGATCGCAGCGACGGACTGCAAGTGCTCTCCGGCACCAAGAACGGGACGGTAGCACTGTGGGACCTGCGAAACCCCAGCGAGCCAGTCGCCTCGAAATGTGTAGGCGGGGCAGTAGAGGCGCTGCACACGACAGTCTCCTCTGCCTCGTCGAGGTGCGGTGTGCCGGCGGTGTGGCTGAATACCGACGCAGGTGAAATTGTGTGCCTCTCAATCGGCGCCTCTTCCTTCGGTGAGCTAGCACGCATGTGCACCGCAGACACTCGCCGGTCACAGTTGTCTGCCAACATACCGTCACCAAAGCTGGCCGTCATGCCTCTCTTTGACCGCCTTGCCTATCCGCACGTGTCGTCGAATCGCATCCTGATCTTCGACATCGACATCGACTCGGGTATGCAGAGCCTTCGTGACGGAGCCATAGACAGTCACATGCTCCGCGACGGCAGCGTCCGGCCTAAAATAACGCACCCAGCAGTGTTTGGCGATTTCACAGACGCGGGCGCGCTTCTTGGTGCCCACGACAACAACAGCGAACTGAGCATGCGCTTCTCCGGCTCGGCAACGCCGATGGTAGCACCTCCTCTGGTGTCGTCGCGTCTTTTCTCAGAAAATGCCTTTCAAATATGCAGCATTTCCGCCTGCAACAAGCACGCGGCCCTCTGCGTCGGCGGCGACGACGCCGACTTGCATCTCCTATTTGACTCCGTTCCATAGATGCGAAATCCAAGGAAGCCAAAAATAGACACGCAGCGAACCACAACAACAGAGAAAAAAAAAAAAGGAGTAGAAATGGAGAGAGCCACGGTTTCACTGCAACGCCGCTGTCGCTCTACGAAGCGTCGCCCTTTTTTTTTTCTTTTTTTTTTTGAAAAGAAGAAGATTCTTTTGCGGTTTCGATGAGTCATGCGCCTCCTCCGCAGTACATCTGCTGTTGAAGTGCCACTTTGGCCCACCACAGCGCCGGAGTAGGTGTAGATGTGTCACACGTCACTTCCCCGCACAGCTGGCAACACATCGGCGAAGCGCACCTACTAGATCACTGACTGTGTCTGAACGCGGCGGCGGCGGTGATCCTGCCAGTGTGAGCCATGCCTCTACCGCTCTCGTGAACATTGCGTCCTCCTTTTGCTACTTCCACTGTCGACGGCACAGTAGTGACTGGTCATTTGCTAACCTGTGGACAGTCGCCATCATCGAGCCTTTTTCGTGCGAACGCAACAGGCCGTAAAGAAAAAAAAAAGGGGGCTTCAGTCCCTCCTCATCCTCTCAGCCAAGCAGCACGTTTTTTTTTTCTTTTCTCTCCCTGAGAATCAAAGAGAGGATCGTCCCCTTTATCTAACTCACACAAAAAAGACACACAGCCACAGACACGTACCCAAAAAAAAAAAAAAAAAGTAGTCATGCTGCACTTCACTCGCCTTGGCCGGAACATGGGCCTCGGCGACGCCTACGTGAAGAAGGTCTTCGACTCGGTCGCGTCCAAGTACGACATGATGAACGACGTGCTTTCTCTAGGTGTTCACCGGGTTTGGAAGAAGCACTTCGTTGAGGACTGCGTGCGTCCGCTTCCTGGCGGCAAGTTCCTCGACGTCGCGGGCGGCACCGGTGACATCGCGTTCAGGATCACGGATATCATCCGTGCTCGCGAGCAGTCCTTCGGTCTAGTGCCGAAGGCGCTTGAGGGCACCAAAGTCGTTGTGTGCGACATTAACGAGATGATGCTAAAGGAGGGCGAAAAGCGCGCCGAGCGAGAGGGTTACATGAACATCGACTGGGTATGTGCCAGCGGTGAGGAGCTCCCTTTCGAGGACGCTGCGTTTGATAGCTACACTGTGTCCTTTGGCATTCGCAACTTTAGCGATCGACCGAAGGCGTTGCGCGAGGCATTCCGAGTTCTCAAAGTCGGTGGAGTGCTGAACGTGCTCGAGTTCAGCAAGGTCACGTGCCCCCTGCTGAGCATTCCGTACGACGCGTGGTCTTACGGCTTCATGCCGCAAGCGGGTCGCATGCTGGCCGATGAGGAAAGCTATCAATATCTGGTCGACAGCATTCGCGCCTTCCCTGATCAGGAGACGTTTGCCCAGATGGTTCGCGACGCCGGCTTTGGGTACGTCCGCTACGAGAACCTCACTGGCGGGATCGCCTGCATTCACACCGGCGTCAAGACTGCTCCGACTCCCATTACACCAACGGCTGCCTCTGACATTCCCACCCCGGCGACACTGGTGGAGCCCACCGCGGAAAAGCCGACGCCGAATGTGGCCTAGAACGCGTCTCCCACGACATGTCACGGTCAGCTTCTGGGCAGCAGACGCTGTTTTACTCTGGAGTGCCTTTCCTTAGCGTAATTCAGCCCACCTCACAAGTGCCGACGGACCGCCGACTGAATCGGAGCCCTCTGCCTTGGAGCGGCGCCACTGTGTTTAGCGTTTCCGTTTTGGAGTTTCTCACGTGCCACTTAACACATCCGCCGAGGCCAGCTGTTGTCGTCGTTGTTCTCCCCTCACCAGTAGAGTAGCCTCGCTCACACATGCCTCACGGTCTGTTTGTATGTCCCACGCGCACTCCCTCATCTCCTTTCCTCCTATCTCTGCACTGTCACAGTGGTGCTTGCATGCAAGGCTGATTGCTCGTTGCGCGTACACTTGCACACTCGCACGCACACAAAAAAAAAAAAAAAAGAAACTCAAAGGAGCCGTCATTAATCAGTGTAGCACAAAAGACATAGAGTGGTCCCCGTGAGGCTCGGACTTGTTCCGCGAGACGCACGCGTTTTGAGGCGTGGTCGATCTCACATCGCCCTGGCACTGACGTCCGTGCCGTTTTGTGGGCAGCAGCGGACACGTCGCACGGCATATCAGCACTGCTCCCTCTTCCACGTCACTTTTACCCTCGCTGCGACCACCACCCCGTCCTTCGACGAACATTGCACCGATTGTGTATGGTACCACGCTCACAAGCCAGCCGTCAAGGAGGCGGGGCACGTGCACTTCGTTTCTTTGTGCCGTAAAGGCGAGTAGCAGCAGCGCGGGTGAGACTCGTTCTCCACTCACTGCCATTTGACGCTACAGCGCTCAGAAGACCGTTGTGGTTTACTGCATAGAGTACCTTTTTTTTTTTTTTTTTTTCATCCGCCGTGGCTGTTGGCATTCCCTCGCTTTTTGCTAGACGCACACGTGGCATACACAACACACGGGCGTGGACATACAAGTCACTCATCCCCCAGCGAGGCAGTGGCGTTGTGGCAGACACTGATCCCGGAGTGGACCACCGCCTCTCCTCCCTGCCTCGACGATGCACATTGGCGGCTCTGCGTCTCGCACTCCACCCAGAGGCGGGGTGGTATCGATGCCGCGGGACCTGTCGCACACGCCGGCCATCGCCCGTCTCGGAAGCACTGTGCGCACACCCCACATCCAGAGATGCGTTGTCGACCAAACCGAGGATGACGACGACCACCCACTGGAGCACATGACGGTCTTTTTCGAGGAGGAGGAGCTGCGACTCATCACCACAGGCATTCTCGGCAAAGGTGGTTTCGGTAAGGTGTTCGACGCCGTCTCCAACAGCGGCGAGGCCTACGCGCTGAAAGTGTCGTCGAAGCGCATGAGCGAGAATGACTGGAAGCGACTGAAGGAGGAGGTGACGCTCATGAGTCACTTTTCGCGGCACCCTAACATTGTCAGGTTCTACGCCGCTGGTAAGGACGAGGACAGGGCCTACGTGGTCATGGAGCGCTGCGCAGGCAAGTCGCTGCACGACGTTATCGCGGGGCGGAGCCTAGATGTGCCGGAGATCCTGTGGATCGGGTGGGCTCTAGTGAGCACCATCTCGTACATCCACTCGAAGGGCTGCATCCACCGCGACCTGAAGCCGCAGAATCTCTTGTTTGACAACGAGGGGAACTTGAAGATTACAGACTTCGGCCTCTCCAGCCGCATCTCAGAGGCGCACCCCCGCAAGACCGTCGCCGGCACAGCTATGTACATGGCGCCAGAGATGGCGAGCGAGGTGTACAAGCGCATGACGAAAAACACCGACGCGCCGTCGCTGAGCTACGGCAAGGAGGTGGACACGTGGAGCATCGGCGTGGTGCTGTACGTTCTCATGACGCGCATGAACCCCTATCTTGACGCGATGGAGCACAAGGGGGTGCGTCAGCTGGACAAGGAGCACAAGTCGCTCGCGCTCTTCAACGCCGTGGCAGGCGCCGCGTGGAGCTGGCCGAGAGAGTGGAGGGGTGACTCGCAGCTCTGTCGGCTGGTGGAGCGCGTGCTGCATCGTGAGCCGTCGCGGCGCGCGACGCTGATGGAGGTGCTCGAGGACTCCGTGTGGAACCGCCGGCCGCTCTCCTGCCCACTGTCGCTGCTCCAGAAGCTGAACCTGCTGGAGCCCACACCATCTGGTGGTGGTGGGCTGCCGCTCAACAACCTCGGCGAGAACCTCCAGCTTCGCGCAAAGCGCACGACGGACGTCGTGCTGCGCGAGGGACTGGACCGTGTGGCGGCGACGGAGCAGCGCGGGCGTGCGCAGGTAGAGCTGGAGTACCATGAAACCTACGCTGTACTGTGGGGGCTGGTGACGCTGGCGCGCGCTGAGGATGACGCCCGAGCCGACGTCGTGCACACGGAGGAGACGCAGCGGGTCAAAATGCGCAGTCAGTTCCTGACACGGCAGTCGACACGTGGCCGCGGCGGCAGCGTCTCTCTCGTCTCGGAGGCCGCCGACCGCAGCGGCGCTGCCACTCCGCACGCGTCACGTTCGGCGCGCCGAAGTGTGAGCTTGACAGAGGAGGAGCAGGGCAAGATAGTGCGGTCGAGCCCCGACCAGTACGCCGTGGTCTACCCTGGGCGAGACACCGCCACACGCTGGAACTTGCGCGCGGTAGTCTCGTTGCCGCGCAACATGACCGGCGATATCGAGGGCGAGTTCAAGTGCATGAACGGGCACGTCATGACCAAACTGACGTCGATGCCTCACAGGTATGAGGGCTTCGACTGCAACGTGTGCGATCGTGGCATCCTCAAAATCACTGGCGAGTCGCCGGCGTTTCGCTGCTACAAGTGCGACTACGACGTCTGCATGAAGTGCGCGTATTCGGGAAAGTTCAAGGACGTCAACTTTGTGTGCGTCACGTGTGCGAAGCGGTTCACCTCGGCGGCCAAGATGCAGGGACACTCCTTGCGGTGCCGTGGCCCGAGCGAGAGCCCCTCGCCGCGGCGGTCGTCGCGCATGAACACGATGCTGTGGGACGAGCAGATGCGACCGAGCCTACTGGAGGTGCAGCTCCCTGACGCCAGCCCATCCGAGCCGAAGGCGCGTGCGAGCAGCCGCCGCTCAGGTCGTCCAACGTACAACCGCACCTCCACCGGGGGACCCATCAGTCTCGGGGACCCGAACGCCAACAGCGTCGTGGACTTCGACGCGATGGTGGCGAAGCACCGCGAGGCGGACTTTCCGGAGGTGAGCGCGCGCACTTCTGCCGGTGGCCGCGCCTCTTCCCGCCGTGGCGATGGCGGGCGGCGCGGGCGGGCCTCCACCCCATCGAGCGACAGCCTCTCGCTGGACTTGCCGCCGCAGGTGCAGGTGCCCAGCAAGGGGGCGCGTGCGCAGGTGCAGCCACGCAGCTCGGCCGAGCTGCGCGACATTATGGAGGAGGTGGAGCGCCAGAAACAGGCGGCACAACATCGCGACCCTCTTCTCTCCGGACCGGCCACGCCACCACAGTTCAACAGCAACGGAGACATCATCGGCATCGCGGCTCGCCGGCGCGCGGAGAGTGTGGAGATGGCGAGGGCCGAGGTCATCACGATCCGCGGCGAGGTGGCGGACCGGCCGCGCGAGATGCCGCGGCAGCCGCGTGTCCCCCGCAGCGCCTCCGCGTCGCGAGCCGAGTACGCGCGTCACAACAGTCCGCACAAGCGTGGCCGCGAGACGGCGCAGCCGCACCCGCAGACGTCGTCGTCGTCGTCGCCGTTTACCACAGCAGCCAAGCGCGCCGCCGTGGAGGAGGATTTGGTGACGCAGGCCAAGGTGCCCCCGCTGGTGCCGCGCGCGCAGGCACCCCAGCCGCGTGGCTCCTCCGTCAGCGGGCACACGGCACAGGGTGGCCCGCCGCTGCCACGCCGGGGCCCCGCCGCGCCGTCTCCTGCCGCCGCTTTAACGGCGCACGTCGGTGCCTTCCAGACGCCGGCGGCCGTGCCCCCCAAGAGCTTCGACTCCATCCGGCAGTCGCGCTACTCCATGTCGAGCGCCATGGTCGCCGCGTCCCACAGCACAGGGCCACACCCGGGTGTGGGCGGTGGCGGTGGCGGCGCTGCTGCTGCCGCGCCGGCACGCAGCCAGGCGCTCAGCCGCCCCGCCGGCGGCTTTCTGGCCCTTCCGCGCGACGAGCGCCACCGCCAGCAGTTCATGGAGGACTTCCTCAGCGGCGGTTGGGTTCGCTTTTACTCCTTCACGAACGAAGACACGGTCGTCATGTACTACTCCCTGCAGCCCGGCCGTTACGGCGCCATGTTCCCCACCGAAGCAGGTGTGGGCACGGCTGTCTTGGATGTGCACTCACGGCTCGTGCTGTACGTGCCGTGCATGAACAACGAGAGCACCAACCGTAGCCAGCCTCACCCGCACGTGCAGACCTTCTACGACGAGGAGGCCCGCATCCTTAGCTTGCCCGAGGCGCAGCGGTATCTCGGCGGCGTGCTGCGCTGCATCACCGGGTTCGTAGACGAGTTCAACCGCCTGAGGGCGGAGGGGCTGACGCCGGCGGCGGTGCATGCCGCGTACATTCACCACCGTAGCATGGCACACGTGCCGCGAGACACGAAGTTTGTGTACATTCGCAAGGTGTTCCCCGACCCATCAGGCACCTTCACGCTTTTCCGGCTCTCGAATCTGCGCTCCCAGGTCGTGTGCAACGCCATGGTCGACATCCGCTGGCAGAGCGACCGGCGCCACAACGTCGGCCAGAAGTACTACATCAACGCGGACGGCACCGCCGAGCCATTCGTCGTCGATCAAACCGGGATTCTATCGCAGGTGGAGACGGTCCTCAACAACAACTTCCGCCGGTGAGGAGGCGTCGCATGCCGGCGCGAGTGGTGGTGATAGTGGTAGTGGGTGGGTTGGAGGAAGGGAATGTGCACGCGTGTGTATGTGTGTAGATGGAGAGGATGAGAGGTGAGGCAAAGAGAGGGGAGAGGGTGGACGTGGCGTCGGTGCCACTTCTCCCCCCCTCCAGCTGCACTCTCTGGCGCCGCGCCGCGCCGGCCCACACGCGCGTGGGCACATAGAGTCGCCACAGTTTACTAGAGAGTGCTGACGTAGCGGCGCCGCAGTAGCGCTCGCCGCGCAGCGAGAGAGAAGAGGTTGAGAGGAGGAAGGGGGAGGAGGGAGGAAGGAGGAGGAGACGTCTGTCAAATACTCGCGTGGTGACAGTCAGCGTCGTTGGTGTGTGTGTGTGTATGTGCGGATTTCTTCTTCTTTTTCTTCTGCTCTTTCTTCGCCCGTTTTTTTTTTTTTTTTTTCTCGTGCCTCGCCTGTGGCGAGGAGCGCTGTTGCGCGGTACCGTGCAGTGCTGCGCAACGTGGAGTGCCGGTAGGAGAGGCGGAATGGAGAGAACGCCGGTGCTGCCGAGGCTGCCTCACTAGATGCGCGTCGGCTACGGCGCGGTTGCCTTGGCTGTGGTGCAAGGACACCGGCGCAGATTCCACCCCTCTGCTACTTCCACGACGGTTTTTTTTTTTTTTCGTACGTGTCACTCCTCCCCGACACATGCGACTTGCTCCGCCTTCCTTCCTCTTTCGCGTTTTCTCTTCCCAGGTCCGCTCGCCTCGCTGTGCTACCTTGTCTCTCGCATCCTGTGCATCATAGATTTGTGATTCTTCTCGCCCATACTTGTGTGTATGTGTGTGCGTTTTTGTGTGTGTGTTTGTGTGTTTGTGTTTCCTTTCTCCTGGTTTCCTGCGAGACCGCGCTGGGCAGACCAGCGAAACTACATCTACACTGGCTCTTGTGCCTCTCCTGCCACTTCCCCGTTCGACGACAACGCAGCACATTATGGTTCTTCACCAAGCTACGACGCCTGCAAACTCCTGCACGAGTGGCGTTTCCCACAGCTGCAGCACACACACACACACACACCACATTTCCACTTCGGCGGTAGTATGCGGAGTACTGCGTGAATGTGTGTGCGTGCGTAGCGCTGGACGGTGGACGCCGCTGCACACCTGTAAAGAATGCTGCGAAGTGTGCCCTGTCCCCTCTCCCCCCCCTCCGGTGAACTGTGTGCGTCGAGCAGTCGTGGCGTGGGAGGGTAACAAGAGTGGCTCCTTGTCGAGTGGGTCATCCCCCTTCTCACCCCCTCTCCTACTCATCGATTCGCCTCGCCTGCCACTTCAGCGGCCTCTCTAGCCGATACTGTGTCGCACCATCAGACTGTCTCCCTTTCCCTTGCTCTCTCTTCCTCGCCACCTCTTCACACCCGCCACTCGTCGCCAGCGACGTCCGCTCATGGGAAGCACTGCACACTCCCCTCCCCCCCTTTTTTGCAGCAGACTCTCTTCCTCTCTCTTGGCACTCCGCCACTCTCTTTCTCTTTCCCTCTCGCAATTCCATCTTCGCAGTTGCCACTCTTCTTCTCTTTTTTTTTTTTTCTTCTGCACTGCTCTCGCCCTTCATCTCGTGAGGAACACCACCTCCTCTCCTTCTCTACTCCAGCTCACCCCATCTCGCACAGCCGTGCCTTGGGGGAGGGGGTGGCAGTGAGGAGGACGTGCAAGTCGAGTTTCCTCTCTCACTCTCTCTTGTGCGCACCGGCGAGGTCGGCACGCAGCTCCTCGGCAGGGGGGCTCTTCTTCTCTGCTCGACATCTCGGCGAGGCAGCACCGTGTGAAACATGCCAGCGAAGAAGGCAGGCCGCGCCAAGTCGTCTCCGGCCATCGCCGCCAGAGAGGCGGAGTTGGTGCAGGAGACGGAGCTCATGCGCCAGGAGACGCAACGCGAGCGTCTACGCAACGAGGAGTGTGAGCTGCGCCAGCGCATCGAGGAGGAGGAGGGCAAGCTGCTGGAGGCGCACCGCGTTCGCGAGCGCGACATCCACAACACGCTTGCAGAAGCAGAGCGCCAGGCCCACTATGCGGCGAAAGAGCGAGAGATGGCTGCGAGCGTTGCACAAAAGGTGCAGGAGCTGCAGGAGGCGCAGGCGATGTTGGGTCTCAAGGTGCAGGAGAACGATCTGCTAGAGAAGGAGAAGGCGTCGGCGCTGCGCCGCGTAGCGCTGCTCACGAACGAGCTCGAGCTGGCGCAGCTGCGGCACACAGAGGCGCAGCAGTCGGCGACCGCGGCGGACCTCGTGCACCAAGAGTCGCAGCGGAGGTGGGAGGCTGAGTACGACGCCTTGCAGCAGGCGTACCAGGAGCTTGGTATGCGGCATGCCAGCATGGAGTTGGAGCATGCGCGCGCGACGAGTGCGGCGGAGGCCGCCGCCGCTACCCCCGCCGATGCCGACGCGGAGAAGGCGGCGACCGCCAAGACTGGCACCGCTGCTGCTGCTGCGGCGGCGGCGTCGTCGAGCGACGGTGAAACCGCGATGCTTCTGCGTGTGATGCAGACGGAGGTGGAGCGCTACAAGGCGACGGCCGTGCAGCTGCAGGAGGAGGTGACGCACGTGCGCAAGGAGGAGGAGCGCTCGAATCTGCTGGTCGGCATCCTGAACACGCAGCTGGAGTCGGTGCGCGAGGACAACAAGCGGCTGCACGACCTCGCACAGAAGCGCCAGGCGGAGCTGGAGGCAGCGGGGCAGCTGCGCCGCGACGCCAACGAGGCGCGCCAGAGTGCGCTGACGGAGATGCAGCAGACCTTGTCCGCCGCCGCCGTGCATCAGCGTCAGCTGGAGCTGGAGCTGGACGTGCACCGCAAGGAGGCCGAGAAGCTCACTGCCGAGCTGAGCGAGGCGCGGCGGGAGTGCGTGGCGTTGAAGGATGAACTCAAGGCCGCGTCTCGCCAAGCCACCCAGCAGGCGCACGCGGACCATGCAACGAACACGGCGATGCAGGCGGAGCTGGCGAACCAGCGGAAGGACCTCGAGCTTGCGCTGAAGGCCAAGGAGACCGCGGAGGATGACAAGTTCAACCACAAGATTCTCACCCGCGCAGAGATCGACAGTCTCAAGGCACGGCTGCAGCGGCTGCAGGAGACGATGGAGCGTAAGGACCGCGAGGCATTCGAGACCATCGCGGTGCTGAAGGCGGACCTTGCGAAGCAGGAGTCCTCCAGTGTGCAGCTGAGCCATGAGCA
The DNA here is from genome assembly GCA_019188245.1 of Novymonas esmeraldas. Lineage (NCBI taxonomy): Eukaryota > Euglenozoa > Kinetoplastea > Trypanosomatida > Trypanosomatidae > Novymonas > Novymonas esmeraldas. The sequence continues at coordinate 81,506 of JAECZO010000030.1, read as the reverse complement.
CGGCCTGAACTTGAGCGCGTTGCAGGCACACGTTGCGTCGACCGAGTCAGAGCGCGACTCTCTCCGCGCCGGGCTCGACTCCCTCCAGCAGTCGTCCAGGCGGCGAGAGCAGGAGTTGTACGAGCAGCTCACGCAGGTTACCGCACGCCACACGGCCGCGAGCGAGGAGCTGGAGCGCCTTCGCGCGGACACCGCGCAGAAGGAGTCCGACTACACCCACAACACCATCTGCCTCAACGCCGAGCGCGAGAACCTGCGGACCAAGATCAGCGAGATGACCGAGGCGGCGGCACAGCAGCTACTCACCCACGCCACCGAGGTAGAACAGCTGCGGTCGGAGACGGAGCAGCTCGAGAGCCACCTGACGGCGGAGTCGCGGACACAGAAGGCGGCGTGCACGAGGGAGCGCGAGCGAGCGGACATGGCGGAGCGCAACGTCCGGCGCCTGCAGGACACCATCCACGCCATGGAAGAGGCGGCGCACTCGGATGGGGTGACGCACAGCGAGGCGGTGAAGGCGCTCCAGGCGGAGAGTCGCGACCTCCGCAGTGAGCTGGGCATCGCCAGGCGCACCATCGAGCGCCTGGAGTGCGCCATTGGTGACCAGGCAGGGTATCGCCAGCTGACGGAGCTGAACGACAAGCTCACGAAGGAGTTGCAGGCGCAACAGCGCAGCGCTGCCACACTGGGTGACAAGGCGGTTGCGCTTCAGATAGAGGCGGAGACCATGGGCGGGTACAAGGTGAAGAAGGCGCAGGAAGAGAGGGAGCTGATGGCGCGTCGGCTGCAGCAGACGGAGCGTCGCTACCGTCTCCTCGTGCCGCTGTTTGCGCAGCTTCGCGTACTCGTCGAGACCCATCTCGCCTCCTACCTCCATCCAGAGTTGTACGCTGCTCTCGAGGAGTACGACCGGCAGACCTCCCTGCAGCCGACTCACACTGCGAAGACGCACCACAAGGGAGGAGGCGCGGCCGCGCTGGACGGCGCCGCCGCTGACGCTGCTGTGGCCACCGCCGCCGCACCGTCCCATGAGAACTACGCTGCCACCCTGCCCACCGCGATGCAGCCGCGCCGACCCTCCTCCCCCAGCGCGTCCCGCAACGGCTTCTTCAAGGGTCCCGCGATTCGCTCCAGCCGCATCACGACGGGCACAGACGCCGACTACCCCGCGTCGGCCCGTCTACCACCGATCGCGAACGCGTGACGGACCGGAGGGTGACGGTGAGAGTGGAGGCCGCGAAGGGAGCGGAAGAAGGGAGCGCGTGCCGAGCATGATGGACCGGCCGACTGGAGCTCCGGGTCAGTTCCCTGTCCCCTGTCTAGCTGTTGTGGTGTGTGTGTGTGTGTGTGTGTGTGTGTGCCATCGGCACGTCTGTGGAGGGTGGGAGGAGGGAGAGGGTCGGCGAGACTCCGGAGGTGTCCTCCCCTTCCGATGTCCAGCACCGTCTTGAGTCTCTTCCTTCTCTTCTTCTCCTCCGCCCCCTCTCCTTCTTTTTTTTTTTTCTCATCTCCCGAGTCTGTATCGGTGCTTTGATGTACAAGATGTTCTCTTTGTGTCTCCCCCCCCTTCTCTCACCATGTGTCTGTCTGTGTGGGTCTGTACCTCTCCGGGCTCGCCCCGCCTCCTCTTCTGTGCCCGCCGACACGTGTATGTACCGTCGTGATGGGCGAGGTCGTCCTACCTCGCTTCCCTTGTTCAGTCTCTGCATTCCTCTCCTCCCCACCCCCCGTTCTTCTGTTTCTCTTGTACCCTGTGGAACACCATGACCTTGAAGCGAACACACGCCGCTCCCTCGTCGGAGTCGAAGTGGTGCGGGATGGACGGAGGTGCGCAACAGGTCGCGGTTGCACCTGCTCGAGCTCTTGTCCCACCCTCCCCGCTCCGTGTTCTTCCGTCTTCCCCTCTGAACAGCCTGCGGGGGGACACGCGCGACGATGGTGGTGCGGTGGCCGTGGTGGCTTGCCCTGCCAACGCCATCCCTCACTCCCTCTCTCCCCCCCTCTCCCCTCTCTCCACCACACCGGAGGAGTTTCAGATGATGCTGCCACACCTCAGCCGCGGACAGCCGCCGGTGAATCGCCCCTCCTTTCTCTCTCTCCTCCCCTTCTCTTCTTCTTCGCTCACCTGTGCGCGCATCTACCACCACCTCCCTCTCTTTCCGGCCAGGCATACCCACCCACCCACTCGACCACTTCCACACACACACACACACACAGATTTATAGATAGATATGTACGCATCGAAGCCAAGAGTAGCAGAGCGCATCGAGCCCACTAACACGGATACATAAACCCATCAACACACACACACCTCCACGTACACACGTCCACAGGCCTTCTGGAGGAGGTCGGGTACGCGGTAGCGGTTGCTCCTCTGCAAGGCGTGTGAGGAAGAGGAGGCGGTGCAGCAGTGGCTCCCACCACTCGTGCGTTGCTGTCTCCCTCCCACTTCGCCGTCCCGCCTGAGCTGCTTTGCGCACAGAGAGCTCGTCGTCTGCCGGGCGGTGGCAGTCCTGCGACACCCCTCCCCCCAACTACAGGCCACAAGAAGCGAGAACGGTGGCGCGGGAGGAGGACGAGTGTGGCGAGAGCGGTGAGAAGAGTCGAGTCCGCGCCAGCACATCACTTCCCCCCCCCCCTCAACCTCTCCCGTGAGGCTGCAGGACTTGGCTTTCTTTTTTTGTTTCTGAGCATCATCTTAGAGAGAGTCTCTTCTCCACTGTCGCCACCGCCGCTGCCGCAGCCCTCTGGCTGGTGGGCCATCGAATGACAGGCGCCGCGCGAGTGCCGCCGCCGCCGCCGCCGCTTCTGGACGGCACCGCGATCGATGTGCAGGACTGCTTTCCTGTGAGCGAGGCCCCGGCGCGGTCGGCGGACTGCGTTGGCTGGGGCCCGCACAACGTGTTGCAGGTGTGCACCCGCTGGTCTGTCTTGATGTACATGGCGGGTCTGCTTCTGCCGGCGTGCAAACTGAGTATTCGACACCATCCGCTGACGCGCCGCGAAGATGCGGAGTCGGTCGAGGCGATCCTTGGCGCCAGATGGAGCACCACACTCCTGCCGGAGGTCTGCTACCCGGCCTCGGTGCGGCTGTGTGTGCAGACGACCAGCAATCTGGTTGTCTACCGCGTCACCCGCCACGGAGGAAACCGCGTGGAGGCCAGCCACGGCATCGGCATTGCATGTGGCCAAGGCGCTTCTCCTCAACGGGGGCTTCGCGGCGACCGCCGCACAACGAGGAGCGCTCAAGACGCGAGCGTGTCCACCCCTCGTCGCGCGGCTGCTGCGCCATCGAGCACCGTGAAGACCACCACGACGTCCACGGAAAAGTCGAATGCGCGGCCCAAGACAACCCGCAAGAGAGCAAAAAAGAAGAGAGCCCGGCAAGAAAGCAGTAGCAGCAGTAGCAGCAGTAGCAGCAGTAGCAGTGACAGCAGTAGCAGCAGTAGCAGCACCGCATGTTCACTGTCCACCCACAGCAAGATCGGTGGTGGCAAAAGAAAGATCTCGTGCTTGTCGGACGATGCGCCACTTGCAGCTCTCAGCGCAGGACAGGGTGCGGCGCCGGCCGCAGAACGCGACGGCACCACTGCGTCAGAAGGCCGTCGTGCACCGTCAAGTGCGCGGGCGGGCAGGCGCAACGCGGCGGACTCCCACGCCAGCACCCGAGACGCTGGCGCCACCGCAGCAGAGAGCGTCGAGGTCGGAGGGCTGCTAGACTACCTTTGGCTTGATCACGACGACCTGCTCGTCCTCACGACTCTGGGACTTCACGTCGTACCGCTCGCGGGGGACGCCTCGGATGACGACCAGGCCGTCACGCGAGCTTTGCCACCGCCCGCGCATCGGTGGGGCGGCGACGAGGAGACGGCGCAGCTCGGGTTTCGATGTCCCGCGCCGCTGTGCATGGCGCCGCTGGTCGCCGATGGACTTGGCACCGCAGCCGTACACGCGCGTGCGCATCTCCGACGCATCGTGGTCGTGGCTGGTCCCTTCATGCTGCGTGTCCTGCACGTGGCGCGCGCCTCGGCGCAGAGTGCCACTTCTGTGGTGCGGCTGATCCACGCAGTGGAGGTGCCGGCGCTGGTGGCCGTGCCGGCGTGTGTGTGCGCCGTGGCGGCGTGGTGCCCTGAGCAGACGGCGCCGCCGCCGCCACCGCTTGCGCAGCCGCTGCACTCGGAGCGGGAGATCGAGGCCGTCGTCTTCGTGGCTGCGCCAGGCCTGGTGCTCCGTGGACGCGTTGCTGTGGCATCGCTGCTGGCCCTCGCCGGCCCCGCCGCGTCGCTCTCCACCTGCCAACGCAGCGTCCTCAGGCTGGAGGTGCTGTACGGCCCCGACACGCTCGCGGGCGAGGTGTGCCTGCGCCAGCTGTCCGTCGTCCCATTCGTGGTGGCCGCGGCGCCGGTGGCGACGACGGCCGGCCGGTGCGACGCGTCCACCGCCGCATCCGTTGACGCGGTCGTCGCGGTCCTCGGCACTGGTGAAAAGTCTGTCCGCGTGTTCCTCACCAGCGGCACATCCGCGACGACGCTGCTTCAGTGCCCCTTGCTGGCGGGGTGCTGCGAGATGCCGGCGCGACGGGGTGCCGTGATCGCCGGTGTGGCACTGCACCCGTCTGGCACACTCGCGGTGACCGCGGTGCAGACCGGCCAGCAGAACTGCGAGCCGGCGCACCTGTGGCCTGTCTCGGTGGATACGTGTGGTGGCTGGACGCGACAGCTGGTGGAGATCATGGATCTGCTTGCAGCTGGCGTGCTCGGCTGCGCTGACGAGACTGGCGAGAGCCTGGCGTGCCGGATGCTGCAGCTGCAGATCAGCGCGTCCTTCTTCCTGCACGAGCCGCTGCTCCCGGGGTCTGTCGCACAATCGTCCGAGATACACAGGTGCGCGCAGGGGCATCGTCTGGCACACCAGCCCCCCTCCGCCAAGGCACTGCAGGAACACCGCCGCGCGGTGGCGTCGGGCGAGCCTGCGCTGGCGCTGGTGACCGCCCCGCTGGGCATGACCGCTCGCCGCCAGTATCTTCTTCTGCGTGCGCAGTACGGGGTGGACCTGTTCTTGCGGTGGCTCGTGCCCACCTCCGCGACACCAGGGGTGGATGCGGCGGGGGCGCTGTCCCTGCTTGCGTGTCGGCGGTCTATGGAGGAGATGCAGGCCTCGTGGCCGTGGTGGCGACTGCTCCGGCACATCTGCGTCAGTTGTCCCTGGGACAGGCCAGTGGTGGTGGAGCTTGCGCTGTCCAACGCAGTGCGAATCGTGGCGGCGCGGTACCGCTACGCGAACATGGCGTTGAGGAGCGCAGAGACGCTCCGTGAGTCGGCAACGGCGACGCAGTGCTCGACCACCCCGGACGCGCTCGACGTGACCGGCGCGGTCGCCTTCGTGGAGGCGTACATCGCCGCACAGCAGCAGGCGCTCTTGCGCGGCGGCGCACCCGCGTCGGCCTCCACGTCGGCTGCTCGGTGCCTCATCACCGCGGCCGACTGCTGCGAGACCACCAAGTCCGGTCATTCGCAGGACGCGGCGCTACGCACTCTCTCGGAGGTCGAGGCGGCTCAGGTCCACTGGTGCATATCGCCGTTGTGGGTATCGGCGTTGCAGGCGTTCCTGAGCGTCACCGCCTACAGCGACACAGACGGCGCCGCCGCGTCACCGCGCCTGTTCCCCTGCTCCCTCTGTGACCGCCCGGCGAGCGTGGCGCTGCGTCTCAGTCTCTCGACTACGTCAACGCACGTCCCTGGCAGCGCGGACGCGGCCGGCGCGGCGGCGGTGGCGTCGTCGCACACGACGCTCTTTTCTGGCGCGACGCTCAGCCCGCTCTCCTTCTTCGCGGAGGGGTACGTGCTGTCGCGGTGCCTTGTGTGCGGACTCAGCGACTTCGCCGCCGGACCACAGTGCCGTGTGTGCGGAGGCCTGCTCGAGTAGAGGAGGGAGGGGAGGGGGGAGGGGGACACCTGTCCCACGGTGTCGGGCTCCTCTGCGCTGTCGTGCACCTCGGCGCATCCGTGATGCAGCGCACTCGCGCGCCGAGGAGCACGCGCTGAGGAGGAGGACGGAGGAGGGGAGGCGGCTGGTGCCCTTCGGGTGTCTCAAGCTGCGTCCGCGCCGTCTCGCCTCTCCCGCCTGCTCACCTCACGTGGATGGCAACGCTTCGCGAGAAGACGTCGTTCACTGTCTCATACAGGCGAGCACATGCCCATGCAAGTGTTTTTACGTCTGTGCGTCAGTGCACATCTGCGTGTGTACGTGTGTGATTGTGACTCTTGCACACTTGCGCCGACGCATCTTGTTAGGAGAGAGAGAGAAGGAGAGAAAGAAACGTGGAACAAGAAAAAAAAAAAAAGAAGAGCGAAGTCGACGGGCCCGCTTCGCCACGACCACCAGCGGCACTACGTACTGCGTCACGGCCGCTGCTGGAGCTGGTATGCTCCCCCACCGCCTCCCCCCCCCCGTCCTCTCTCACCCACCCACACTACCTTCCCCCCCCCTCCCTTCTCCTTCCTGCATCGCTCCTCTCCACGGCACAGCACCTGTGGGGCGACTTGACCGGCCTCTACCGCACCTGGTGTTCATGGTTGGGCGACCGGCGGCGACGCCGTTCCGCGTGTTCGGCTCGCCGTACACGTTGACGCTGCACCAGCATGTCACGTACCTCCGACTCAAGCAACTGCCCTTCCGAGTCTACTGCACAAACATCACGACTTCGCTCTTGTACTCGCTGTACTACCGCGCCCGCAGCGTGTTTTGTACGCTGACGCCAAGCGGCGCCTCTCCGCTGCAGGTGTGGCAACTGGCGGAGGCGGCGGAGCTGGACGAGGACCTGGAGGCGATCGCGCGCACCTCCAAGGGGGAGGTCCACTACTCCCTCTCCGGCAAGCGCGATCGCCCCGGCGGCGTCGACGGCGGCGATGGGTCGCGCACGCAGCGAATTCTGATCCGCAAAGAAACGCACCCGCAGCTCCACCTCGCGTCGTGGTGCGTGGTCGTCTACGCGTGCTGGTGGCTTGCCAAGACCGGTGCCATGTTCCGCTACGTGCGAGGTGAATCGCGCGATGTGCTCGAGGGGTACGGGCGATACTTCTTTCTGATCCCCGGCGTCGGCTTCGCCCGCGCCATGGCGCCGCGCTTTCGCCAGATAATGCAGCGCATCGTCGCCGTCACCGGCGTCTCCGAAGTGACGGCGCCCTTCATGGAGGAGCACTTCCAGCGCTTCTGCACAGCGCTGGAGGCGCACCTGCGCGAGCACCCGACGGAGCTCTTCCTCCTCTGCACGCCGCACCCGACGCTGGCCGACGTCACGCTGGGGGCCGCGTTCTCCAGCTTCTTCCTCATGGACGACCCACCGGCGTCGATGCTGGCGGAGAAGTTCCCGTGCTTGATGGAGTACGTGGAGCGAGTGACGGGGTGGCGCGGCAGCACCTTCGTTGGCACCGCAGTGGACGCCGAAGGCGAGGCATCCATGTCGGGCACATCCGCCGGCGGGGCCGCCACCGGCGACGACGGCAGCAGTCGCGAGTACCCCGACTCCGTGCCCGAGTCCCTGGCACCGTGTTTTGCGCTGATCGCGGAGGTGTTGCCCTTCCTCATGTCCCAGTGCGCCTCCTTCAACGCGTACATGGCCGGGGACGGCATTCTCGCGCTGCGGCGCGAGCCGCTGGAGGGGGAGTGGAAGGGCTGCTCTGGGTATCTGCTGCCGCAGCTGCCCAACATCCGCGCACTCATGATTGTGGACGACAACGTCTGCAGCGTCGCGGTGCGGTCGCAGGACTTGGAGGTTGCCTTCCTGGCGGCTCGCGAGGTGCACGACGACTCGCTCCACGACTTTGGTCGACGCGAGGATGGTGCGCGCAGTGCCCACGGCACCGGTGCAGGCTCACCTGAAGCGACCGCGCCAACAGCACCGAGCAACGATGCGACGAAGGACAGCGGCAGCACCGCTGTCACTGCTGTGGATGAGGCGAGCGGGCAGCAGCAGGATGACGTGGGAGGTGAGGATGATGTGGTGACGGCTGCTGCGCAGTTCCGCGCGCCGATCCCCTTGAACACGATGCGCGCTGAGGAGGCCGACTTCTATCGCGTGTACTCTGCGGCATCTCGCTTCAATGTTGCAGGCACCGCCACCTCGCTCTCCGAGGCGGTGGCGTCTGCGCGCCAGACGGCGGGTGCGGGTGGCACGGCCGTGGCCACGCGTGGCTCAGTCACAGAGCATCTAGCAACGTTGCGTATCATGCTTGCCAAGATGACCTGCCCACAGTACACCCTCACCTCGCTCCCCCACGGCCGGCGTCTCTACGTAGCTGCCATCCCTGAACACGAGGTGGCCAAGGTGCGTCAGGCGCGGAAGGAGGCGGCGTCATCAGCGACGGTGGCGTAGGCGGACGATGCTCTCGTGCATCTCACGCCGTTGGAGGCTGCATTGTGTCTCCCTCCCTCCCTCCCTCCCTCCCTCTCTCTGACACTCGGGTTGTCTCGGCGGCATCGTTCATGGACGATGACGTGGTGTTTTTTTTTTTGTTTGGTTGTTGTTGTTGGTGTTGTCACATGCATGTCTCACTTTCTCTCTCTCTCTCGGTGAGAGTCTGCGTGAGTCTTTCTCTCACAGACACACACATACACGAAGACAGACGCGCAAACTTGCGCAGTCAGAAGAAGGAGCGGAAGAGGAGCTGCTCTGCCGTGCCGCTTCTGGTTGTCCTGTGCCGGTCTGAAACCCACGAGAACAAGGGAGAGAGAGCGAGAAGAGGGAGTGCACACAACGCAGAGAAACTCATGTATGCGCGTCTCTGTGTGTGTGTGTGTGTTTCCATCCTGCGTGCGACTTAAATCGAAAGTACCGGTGGAGCCTGTGTCTCCCCTCCTTCTCGTCACTCCTGGATCTACTGGTCTGCCTCTCCCCGCCTCCCTCCTCTCCCACTGCCATGTGTGTCACTCCAGCGTCCTCCCTCCCACCTCCCACACATTTTTTTTTTGTTTTCCAGTTCGATCGCCTCGTCGACGCACTCCGTCACACACTTCAGCGGATGCAGTGAGCGGCGCACGCGCCTCACACCGCATTGCTCACCTGCTCCACCGGCTGCCCCCCTCGACCCTGCTGTTCTCCGCTGCCGTCCAGGCTTTCAGTCTCCCAAGTGTGTGTTGAAAAAGAGGGAGAGAGGGAGAGAGAGGGAGAAGGGGTGCTACTGTTGTGGGAGTCCTCGGAGTGGAGGAGGAGGAGGAGGGGGGACCAGGGGACCAGCGACCTACGCGGTGTGCGCGTGCGTGTACCGGCCCTTCTTCACCTAGCAAGATGTGGACCACCGCCGCGGCGCTGGCCAGCAAGCGGTCGATGAAGTACCAGACGAAGCTGCGCCACCGCTTTCGAAACCCGTCTGTGCTTCCTCTGAAGCAGACGAAGGCGCAACGCGACGAGACGATACGGGCCGTCCTGCAGCAGCGCAACATCAACCCGGCCAACCAGTCGTCCTATCGGTACGTGGAGCAGCGCCTCTACTCGACAGGGTCGCGTCTTGACCGTGAGGGGGTGAGGCTGAACACGACCTATGCCCTCCAGGGCCTCGGCGACTTGGAGCCGCTGCGGAACAGCAGAGGCTTCGGCTTCTCGGAGCGCGAGGCGCTCAAGTACGACTCCCCGCAGCAGGCCGCCAAGTACGAGCCCCCACCAGTGCCCTTCACCCCGCTGGCGGCGCGCAAGCTGGCTGAGGGCCGCATGTGGCCCAGCGCGCCAGAGCCGGAGGGGATGCTGAGCAGGGAGGTGCGCTACCTCCGCCACCGCTCCAACATGTCGCCGTCGGCGCAGGCCTTCTCGGAGAAGATCGCCTACCACCTGAGACACTCCCTCAAGGCGTGTCCGGCTCACATAGGGGAGCATATCGACTTCGCGCAGCTCATGATCCAGGAGGTGATCGCCTCGCGCCGGTCAACGGCGGTGTACATCGTCTGGGCCACGGTGGACCCGGCCGCGCGCTTCGCCATGGAGCCGCAGCTGCACCGTCTCAATCCCTGGGTGAAGCGGCTGATCATGGAGCGCATCCGAACCCGGCCGAACATACCGCAGATCGCGTGGATCTACGACGGCGGCCGACTGGAGCGCGAGCTGCCCCATGCGCTGAAAGAGGAGATGCAGGCCTACGCGAGCGACAACTCCACCACGCTGGAGACGCGGGTGAAGTACCTGAAGGAGATGGACACCGTCAACCAGCGGATGCGTGACATTCCGTGGTTCATGCCCTATCTCTGGAGCAAGGAGGAGAAGGCGGGCAAGACACGGCGCATGCGCAGCGACCTCGAGGAGTACGAGCGGCGGCGCCTCGGCGCGAAGGCGGAGCAGCGGGAGCGCGACCGCGACAAGAGCGGGCGGAGCGTGGCACCTCAGACCAGTGCCCCACCGGCCTACGTCCGATAGCCAAGACGACGCGCGCATTCGTTCCTTGTTGTCATGGAGGTGGTCCAGCCACCGCTGTCGCCTCGATCTGTTGGCCTCCACCTCGCAGCTTTCTGTTTGCCGTCACATCGGCGCCTCACGGGACGGCGCCAGTCACGCGTCATCATCAAAGTCGCCTGCCGGGGAGACACACAGGCGCACACGTACTCTACGATTTGCCCTTCCCCTCCTCCCGCTCCTCCTCCTCCTCTCTTGCCTGCACGACATCGTCTCACAGAACACAACTCGCCCGTGAGGGACAGTGAAACCGAAACTAAAAAAAAAAAAGAAAAGAAACGCCGAACGGAGGGACGCGGCAACGGGGGAAGGAATGCGTGACTCTCTCTCTTTCTGTTTGCCCCCTCTCTCTCTCTCCATCTGCATGTGTGTGTGTGTGTGTGTGTGTGTGATGACTGCAGCAGCAGCAGCCATACGCCACGGAGAACGGTGCGGAGTTGCAACAACAGCAACAACAACAACAAAAAAAAAAAGAAGGAGGGCTGTCCTCGCCACTCCCCCCCCAACCCCTGCATTCCTCTGGCCTGCTGCGTCCGTCTGTGTGCCCGCGTGCAGCATCCGGCATTATGTTTGTGTTTGTTTGCTCCTTCGCGTCCCTCTCTGTCGGTAGGTGAATCAGGGACGCTCATGCCTCAGCCATGCCAGACGACCCCGCGACTCCACCACCGTCTCTGCCCACATGTCTGCACTGTCCTCGCCCATCCCCATCACATTCTCGCCTTACGTTCTTCCTTCTCACCTTCCCCTCGCAGTGCAGGACTCGTGGACACGTGTGCGTGTGTGTGTCTGCATCTGTCTGTCTGTGTGCTTCTTCGTGCGCACGTGAGGGTGCGCGATCGCCTTGCCTGGTCTATACTCACCTCGAAGGCCGCCACCCCTCCCACCCTTCTTCCCTCCCTCCCTCCTCTGTCCATTAGAAAAGGAAAGTGACTGCACTGGCATGGGCCTCGTCGTCCACGACTGCCCGCGCGTGCGGGAGGCGCAGCTTCAGAGCCGCGTGCGCGCCTTCTACCTCGCCCCGCGACCACCGTCCGCACCCCGGGGTGATGCCCAGCGCAGTCGTCGGGGAGTCCACGTTGCCGGACGCGGTAAACTCACCTCCTCAGGCGGCGAACCTGTCGAGGTCGCGGCGACGGCGGCCGTGTCGCTGCCGCTGCCGTCGCGCGAGTCGCCGATCTCCCCGTCCGACTATCGGCCGCCGCTGTACTACCCGGTGCGTCCGCTGAGCGACCTCGGCGGCGCAACAGACCCGGCCGCGCCACGCCACCGCCACCACAGCCACCACCACCACCACGATCATCGGCGCTTCTCGGCAGAGGAGGAGGAGGACACGGCTTCGGCTGCGGCGAGGAACACGCTGACCCGTCTGCGAGCTGCGCCTTCTACCGCGGCATGCCACGACGATCGCCACGCTCGCCTGCTGTCACTCGAGGCGTGGCAGCCGCTGTCTCTCACCCCCGCCGCGGAGCGCGCACCCCATCAGACGGTGGCCTCCGTCTCGAGCCCTCATAACTCCGACTTCGCCACGTCGGGGGACGCCGTGCGAGGCACCCGCACCGACGACTGTGGCGGCGGCGTCGGCGCGGGCAGGCGCGACATGGTTTCGCTGCGCTGGCGGCTTCGCCGCTCCCCACCCACCGCCGCTCCCTTCTCCCCGGTTCTCGGAGACCGACACGCCAGCGCGGACGCGGCACAGCAGCACCCGCTGCAGCTGCTGCGGTTCCTGGGCTCTGCCATCTTCAACGACTCCCCCCTCAGTGCCATACTTCCAACACTCCGGCTGCGCATGGGGTCGAGTCGCACAAGCGCGGCGGGCCAGAGTGCCGACCGGAGCACAGCAGCACCTACCATATCGGCGCTGCGGCTGCACCTGCGCTCCTACGGCCGGCGACGCCCGGGTGCCCGCAGCAGCCGGGTGCGTGCCGAAACTCTCGCGGTGCACCTCGGCGACGTGGAGGCGCGCTCCTACCGCGTCGAGGTGCTGCACGGCGAGGCGAGTCCGCTGCGGTCGCTGCTTGCGGGGTACCCGGACTGCGTGTGGGACGGCTCCGAGTTCTTTCTGCTCCCGCTGCTGGACGAGCAGCGCGCACCCCTCGAGGCACTGCCGGCGGCCCTCGCGCGGGAGTCGCCGGTGCGGGTGCGGGACGAGGAGGAGGAGAGCGAGGCGGCTGCCACGACGGAGGTCGTGCCGGTCCTCGACTTTGGTCGGGAGGCGGCTGGCGGCCTTGGGCTCGCTGACGGGAACGCCACCTTCCTGCGATCCGCCGATGCATCCTTCGGCGCCGCTGCCGGCGGCGGCGCCTTCGCTCTGGACACCCCACCTCCGCCGCCGGTGCTCGGGATGGGCGGCGTGGCTGCCGCCCGCCCCACTACCCGCAGCTGCGTGGGGCTGTCTGGTGGGTCGGTGGCGTACACGGTAGCCCCCGTCGTGCCGCGCTGGAAGCGCTTCACCACGGTCGCCGCCTTGTATCTGGCCCTCGGCGAGGCGGGCTGCTGCGACGTTGCCCGCTTCCCCTACGCCGCGGTGCAACTCTGCGGCTGGGACGACCTCCTTGGACAGCAGCGCACGCGGATCGAGATGAGGGCGAGCTCCTCCGCCGCGGTGATCAGCGCGCTGAAGAAGGGCACGCGCGAGCGGCGCGGCCAGCTCGTGCCGGTGGCGGTGCTCTTCCCCACATCGCGCAAAGGCGTCATGCGCCGCCCTCTCTCACTGACGACGCAGCCCTTCACGGACGCCGAGGTCTTCCAGCTGCTGTACCTGCAGCTGCTCTTCCGCGCCTACCTGGACGTGCGCCTCCGCGGTATGACCTTCACGCTCCCTGGGCAGCCGGGCCAGCACCTCCGCTCCGACCTCATCGCCACGCGCTCCAGCGGTCGCCGCTGCGTCGCCTTCGAGCACCCCGCACGCGCCGGGGAGTGGCTGCTCTTCCCGGCGCACACGCGCTTGCTGACGCTTCTGAGTCTCGAGGAGGCGGTGGTGCCGCTCTACGCGACGCCGGCGGAGCTGCAGGAGACGGCGTCGCTCCCACTCTTCGGCGCCGGGGCCGGCTTGCCGTGCATGGGACGTGTGGGCCGCGACATGGCGCGGTGGGCCGCCACGGTGCAGGTCAGCAGCCCTGAAACGGCCGCGCAGGTGCTGGTGGCGCTCTTCGACAAGATGGGAGCCGCCTTCGGCTGCACCAGACGCGAGCTGTGGAGCCGTGCCACTGGCGACGAGCACGTCAGCGCCGCATCGCCGTCACCGCCACCGCTGCTGTTCCGCTGCGGTGAGGTGGACACCCGGAGAGCCCTGCAGCGCGCTGGCGGCACACTCTCTCGCTTCTTCGCACCCCCGCCGCGCCAGCCCGGAGCCGGTCTCGGCGCCGGTGCCGTGTGTGTGTCCGCCGGTGCTGGTGAGCCGACCGCACCCGGCACACGCGCCGCCGCGGTCTCGGGAAGGCAGGCGTTACTCGCCAGTGGGCCGAGTGCGGCCGGGGCAGTGCCTGTGACGATGACCGGCTCCGCGCCGGCGCCACCGCCGCTGACGTTGGTCAGGCCTCGACCAGACGCGTCGACGACGGCGGACAGCTTCTCTGGCGCGTCGCCCGATGCCGCTGCTGCTGCTGCTGCTGCGGCGGCGGCGGCGGCGGGGCGCGGCGGCTCCGAGCACGACACCAGCGTGACGGCTGCGTTCATCAGCTCCTTCGACGTGGTGAACCTTCTCGGCAGCAGATCGCTCGTGGAGGAGACTCTCTACGTCGCCAAGAGCGCTGCAGTTGCACAGGCACACACATGTGACGTGGACGCCGTCGCCCCATCCGCGGCAGGCGCAGAGGCTGCGACGCTGAAGGGGCAGGGCGAAGTCGCTGACGCGGACACGCCGCCACTGCCACTGGAGGCTGGCGCCGCGGTGGAGGAGGACGAGGAGCTGGAGGCGGGGGCGACGACGTGCACGTCTGCGCTGAGCGCGACGACCTCTCGTGGCCCCAGCAGTCCGTTCACGAAGCAGGAGAGCCTCGTCACTCGCTGGCGGTACTACGTGCAGACAGGCAACTGCGCCATCTTCAGCGGCGCGACTGCTGGTGTGGAGCTGCTCGGGTTTCTGGGCCGCGGCGGCAGCGGGCTCGTCTACCGCGGCACCTACGGCACGCGGCGCCTCCCCGTTGCGGTGAAGGTGTTTGTTATTCCGGACGGCATGAATCACGAGGAGTACGTGCGCGAGTCGCTCACGGACGTCGCCTTCTACGTCTTGGTGAACCAGCTCGACGACTTCGGGGTGTGCTATGGCGGCCGTGCGCACGACTTCATCGTGAGCCGGCAGGTGCCGAAGGGACTGCCGGCGGAGGCGGCGGACGAGGCGCGGCGCGGGGCGGATGCGGCGACGACGAAGCTGTGCTACTTCGTGACCGACCTGATGGATGGTACACTCGGCCGCTTTCTCACAGAGCACGACGCCGACTTCGACCCGGTGTACGACCAGCTGCTGAACTCACCCCTTCGTGAGGGCGAGCTGTTTCAGTTCTTGTACACCCAGCTCGCCGCCAAGACGCTCTTTGACTGGCGTGTTCTGGATATGATGCTGAACAGCCAGCTCCGCGGCGACAACATCGGCTACCGCTACGTCGCCATGCCCCCGGCACGAGCAGCGTACCTCAGCGAGCACCCCATCGAAGCGGCGGCGCTGGCCGCGTCTCGCCAGTACTACGCCGGCGTGCTCTACTGCTTCCAGTTCAGCCTCGAGGAGCCCGCGCGGTACCTGCGCTTTCCCGCCCACACCGGCGCGGCAGGGGAGGCGGGGCAGGCCTCCCTCCGCTTCATTTGCATGATCGATGTGGGACAGGGGATGCAGCCCAGCGTGGCGGAGCTCGTGCGGGCGCGTCGCATCGGCGAGACGGTGCTCGATTCATGCGTCGAGGACGACGGCCTTGGACGATACTGGCCGCTGGATGAGCTCTACTGCCGCTACGTGGACGTGGAGGGGGCTCTGGCGAAGGACGTGGCTGCCTGGGGTGGTGCGCAACGCATCCGAACCCAGGAGGACGCCTACCACGCCCTGCGCAGTCTTGTGGATCGCTTCTACCCCAGCTTTGGCACCGACGCCCCGACGGAGGCTGAGCTGCAGACCTACCTCCGTCTCTCCTGGACCCCCGCCAACGTCGCGAGCCTGAAGGCTGCGTACGTGTACCGAGCTGAGTGACCGCAGGCAGCGGACCCCCAATCGTACCCGCACGCGTGAGCCTGACGTGCTCCCGCCGTCTCCGCACCGCTCCAAGGACATCGCACAAGGTGCAGGGTGTGTGTGAAAGGGCAGCACAGCGAGAGAGAAAGAGGGAGAGCGGGTGCAACCCACCACGGGTGCTCCTGCGATGCCGCGTATCCTCATCCACTCTCCCACACATGCGCGCACACAACAGCATCAAAATGCCTGCAAGTAGTTCATCGACGTTCATCTTTTTTTTTTTTTTTTGCGTGTGTGTTTAGATTCCTTTTTTTTTTTTCGTTCTCTTGTTTTGCTTCTTCTGCTTTTCCACTCCTTCCTCTCCTTTCCGTTCTCTAGATCCCCCCCTCCCTCTCTCTCTTCACACGCCTCTCTATCTCTCTCTCCTCCGTCGCGGCACGCGTCGATGTCGCACAGAGATGGTGCGACGGCACGGCGATGGATGAGTGCTTCTCTTTCCTCTCCACCTCGTCCTCTCCGCGTGTGTGTGTGTGTGTGTGTGTGTACGTGTGCGCGTGTGTCTCTCTCCCCCCTTGCTCTTCCCCCCTCTCCCGTCTTTTTTACTTCAGCCGCCGCCGACCAGCTCCATCGGTCCGTAGACGTAGAATCATGTACACGAAAACCAAAAAAAAAATGTGGGACGACATCTCCCGTGCCTCTCTCGCCTTCACCTTTTCTTTTTTTCTCTTTCCTTTTTTTCCCCCGGTACTCATACATCTATATGTTAATATCTCATTTGACTTCCCTCAGAGTGACGCCTGACGTGCTTCTCCACCACACAACAAAAAAAAAAAAAAAGAAGGGAGGCATGTGCGAACATGTGTGTTCGCGTGTGCGCATGCACGCTGCGTGTCTCTCTCGCGACTCTGTACCCCCCGCCTCCTTACCGGTGGGCCAGTCCAGCAACAGTGTCAGAGAGAGAGGAGAGAGAGGAGTGTGTGAGCGAGCGATCGACGATCGGGTACACGCCTCTCCTCCCACCTTATCATTCCATGGCTCACCTGTGCCAGAGATGCATGTGGGTGCTCTAGAGAGAGAGAGAGAGAGATGAGGAGGGAGGCGGAGGGTGATGCTCGCGGATGTGCGGCGGCGTCCTGTGCACCACGCATGGCATCGTCTCTCTTTCACACTTGCCCAAATCAGTCCTGCCACGTCGTCCCCCTTTTTTTTTTCCACACGGACTCTAATCGTCGCCGTTGCTCACTAAACACACACACACACACACACACACACACGCCGAAAAGCAAACCACCTCCGCTGCACCACCGCGTCGCGTTGTTCTTTTGTTTTTCCCTTTTTTTTTTTGCTTCGCTCCCTTTTTTTTTTTTCATTGCCTCGTCTTGGTGACATCCTGTTCTCTCTCTCTTTCTTACACCACAGTAGCTCACATCATCATGTCCGCGGCGCATGTGGAGCACGGCGCGTCGGGGCGGTGCTTGACCAGCGAGGAGCTGCAGCGGAGCGTGGATCGTCTCAGCCGGAGCAATCGCCCAGAGGTGGAGCTGCCACCGCTGGTGCCGCGTCGCACCATCACCAAGGAGGCCCTGGACAAGCGCATTCACCACCTCTACGATGCGTCGCTGGAGCGGCGGCAGCGGGAGCGGGAGGAGGTGGCGCGGCAGATGGAGGCCGCCATCGCCAAGAACACCACCATGACCGCCACCACGATCTCCGCTAGCGATGTCGAGGCACTCGTGCACCACCTCTACGACGAGACGCTGGAGCTGAAGAAGAGCAACTTCGACAAGATGTACATGCAGGAGACAGCGCACTACCAACGCAACACGCGAAAGTTGACGGCGAAGGAGCAGGCGTCGGCTACGGATCGGCTCTACCGGGAGGGGATGGAGAGGGAGCGCAGCAAGCACATCGCCCTGTATGAGAAGTACGTGGTGGCTCGCCACGCACCGCCGCCGTACCGAAGCCGCGAGGAGTTGGCGGCGTCTGCGGATCGCATGACGCGAGGCGAGGGCATCGCCTCGTGAGAGCCACGCCGCTTCCTCGCTCCACCGAAACGACACCAGCGTGCCTGTGAACCACACACATACACACGCACACATGTGCACGCTTGCACGCACGCACAGTCACGTCAGAAGGGGAGCGGTGTGTCTGTCCGCTGGGCTCTCAGAAACAGCGGCGATCTGCGCCACGACAGCCCACAACCCCTCCGCCGCTCTACTGGGCTTTTGTGTGTGTGTGTGTGTGTGTGTGTGTGTGTGCTTCTGTGGGAGTGCGGGGGGCGGACAATGACGACGAGGACGAGGAGAGGACGACGCCTCACCGGCACGCGTGCGCCTGCACGTCAGCAGATGTCCTTCTTGTTCTTTGTCTTCTTCTGTTTCCCTCGCTGTCTCACTGTGACTCTCCCCCCTTTTTTTTTTGTCTTGTGTCTTTCAGCTCCGCTCTACAATGCTGGATGATGACGATGATGATGATGTACACTATCGCCGTTGTGTTGCGCAGACACCGTAGGCGTCGCTCCCCTCTTGCAGTGTTCGTGGTGGCGGTCATGGAGGAGTAAAGTGGAGACCTTGCTGAATCAATTGATGGTCGTGCTGCATCTGTTGACTCCTTCCTTGCGTGCCTCCTTTCTGCACTGTGCTCCTCTCTCGTCAACGCCGTTGCTCTCGCAGCCACGAAAAAAAAAAAAAACAGAAAGAAAAAACAAAAACTACTTGTAACAACACAGGGGACAAGAAGAGCGATGGTGGTGGACTGAGGGTCTCAGGCGCGACGCAGGCCACCCCCCTCCCACAGGGAGTGGTGGAGGAAAGGGGAGGAGTGTGCGTGGGAGAGAGAGAGAGAGAGTTGCCTCATGTTTCACTGCCGCCGCACATCAGTGGCTCGCGGTTCTCCATCCATCAGATCGTGCGTGCTTGTGTATGTCTGCTTCTCTCCTTTGCCCGCCTCACCAGATGTGTTGCTCATGGCCCCACCACCACCACACCGTCGTCCAGGGGTGTAGAGCGGCATTCATCAGCAGCTGCTCCCACTCGCCAAGAGCACCGGTGCCAAAGCTCATGCCTCTGACATGTCCTCCGCCTGCTCGCCCCTCGCGCCAACTATGGCTACACCACATACCCCCCCACACACACACACACACGCTCACTCCCTCACACACATACACACTCACATGCTCCTCGCTCATACAAGCAGGCGGCTGCACAAATACACGTTTGACCCCCCTTCTCCGCCCTCCGCCGCCGACGCCAGGCTTCTCCGTATTTCCTTTTGCCGTTCCTCTTGCGGCGTCCCTCTCCGTGACGCCACCACGACGTGCAACGCGTAGGTGGCTCTCTGTCTCTGTCTCTCTCTCTGTGCTCCACCTCCTCTTGCTCTTTCTAAACACACACATACACACGCACTCGTTCTCTCTCCCTCCTTCTCTCACGCTCTATGTCGGTGCCGTCGCTGCGCGGAGCACTGAGATGAACCCCACTACGTCATCGTCGACTGCCGCCGAAGTGCAAAGAGAGTTGTCCGAGCAGGCGGTGCTGGACTGGCTGCAGCGGCGCGGATACACCGCCACCCACGCCGCGCTGGTCGCGGAGGTGGCGCATGATGGCGGTCCTACCGAGCATCGCCGTGTCAGCACTCGCAGTGCCGGGCCGGTGGCTGGTGGCGGCCACACCAACACCCCCGCCGGGCTTCAGGCAGAGCTGGCTGAGAGCCTCACCGAGGCCCTCGCCGCGTACGCGAGGCTGGCCGGCGGTGACGGCGTGCTGGCGCTGCTGGACCAGTGCGATGTCCACCTTGGCCGACTCTACCGCCACCGTTCGGCAGAGGGTGAGGAGCTGGCGCGTGCCAACCTGGAGGAGCGGCTGCATACGGCCGAGGAGGCCCACGCACGTCTCCGGCGCCGCGAGCGAGAGCTGGAGGCGCAGCTGAAGCAGACCGTCGCCATCATCGCCGAGCGCCTGCAGACGCTGGCCACCTCCATCGATCCCATGCGCAAGGACATCCTGCTGCCGCTGCTGAGGACCGTGGCGGTGCTCGGCCCCTCCGCCTCTGTGCGGGCCGCGGCGCGACATATGATGTTCGCTCTCTACAAGCGTCCAGCGATGGAGCACCGGATGTCCATTGTCCAGGAGTGGCTGCGCGTGGCACAGGAGGCGCCGGCGCGGAGCCTCGAGCAGGAGCTGATCCCGGAACTGTACACGCACGTCAACGCCCCTGTGTCGGAGCGCCGGCTCCTGGCGCTCGACTGCGCCGCTGCCGTCGCGCCGCTGCTGCGACACTCCCCGCAGGTGCGCTACTCCCTGTGCCAAGGTCTTCTGCGTCCGCTCTGCGAGGACGACACCTCCGCCGTGCGCCGCGAGCTGCCACGCTGCCTCTCCCTCCTCTGGGGCGACGCCACCGCCGCCGCCGCCGCTCCCGGTGCATCGCCACCCGGCGCGTCGGCGCCGTACGGCGGAGGAGTGCCACCGCCAGACTCAAGCCGCACCACCACCACCACCACCTCATCTGCAGCGGCTGCGGCCTCTGACACGCCGTCCAGCGCACCCGCCGCCTCGCTGTCACCCGCGCAGAGGACCTTTGTGATGGAGCTGCTGGTGCACCTCGCCACCGATGGAAACAGCCGCAGCGTCCGTCTGGCGGCGCAGACGCAGCTGTGCGAGGTGCTCTACCCCATCTTCCTCCGCGACGGCGTGCTGCTCGCTCAGTTCGTCCCGCTCTTGCTGACCGTGATCGAGTCGGAGGCTACACAGCTACTGCTGCTGCGAGGCACACACAGGGGCCGCGGTGCCACGGAGGAGTCGAGTGCGTCTGTGGCCGCGGCCGTCGCCCTCAGCAACATCATGACCCTCATTCAGCTGCTGCACGCCGCCCTCCGCTGCGTCGCCGCCGAGGTGCTGCACAGCCGCGAATCGGCCGACCACCGCGACGACAGCGCGGCGCGCGGCGGTGACGCTCTGACCGCTGCCGCATCGCTCACCTCCACATATGTGCATGTGGTGCTCCCCACCGCCTACAACGTGCTGTCGCCCCTCCTCTCCAAGGTCCGCATCGCGTCAGCGGCGACCGCCGGCGACGCAGGCGCGCTCAGCGACCCCATCGATCCCAGCACCAAGCTTGGCGGCCCCTTGTGCGCCTTGTGCGCGACGCTCGCATCGCTAGTGCCACTGCTCGGGGCGCAGGCGTGGCGTGAAGTCGCGCCGTTTCTGCTGACTGTCAGCGACTGCGATGACCTCCTCGGCGCCGGAGGTCCGCCAGCACGCGCCGCCGCCGCCACGCCATCAGCACCAGCACCAGCACCAGCAGCGTCGTTGCCGAAGAGCGGGTCCAGCGCCTCGCTGTTTCCACAGGACTTCGAGCGGGGGCGTCTGCTCTTTGTCTTCTCCTTCTTCCTCTTCTTGTGCGGCGATGCTGCCACGCTGCCCGCGGCGACCGCAACCGCCGCTGCCTCTGCCGCTGCCGACGACGCGACGAGGCAGACGAGGGTGGTGGAGGTGGTGAACACCCGCGCGTCTCCCCTGCCGTCGCCACCATCGGCGTCGCTGCCGTGTTCTCCCTCCCCACCCACGCACATCCGCAAAGAGAGCCTGCGTATCATGGCGCAGTGCATCTCCTTCGATGGTGCGGCCCT
Organism: Novymonas esmeraldas; assembly: GCA_019188245.1. Taxonomy (NCBI): domain Eukaryota; phylum Euglenozoa; class Kinetoplastea; order Trypanosomatida; family Trypanosomatidae; genus Novymonas; species Novymonas esmeraldas. Next base: position 60,284 of record JAECZO010000030.1, on the reverse strand, counting down.
TGGCGGCCCGCGTCCCCCGCCGCTGCACGCCTGCGTGCAGTGCGTGGCAGCCCTAGCCCCATTCGCGGCGGAGAGCTACGAGATGGCCGCCGGCATCACGTCGCTGGTGGACTTCCTCGTCCGATCGCCGGACGTGCGGCAGCGGCTGACGGCCGTGGCGCTGGCCCACGACGCATGCGCGGCCCTGGCGAGTGATCGACTGAAGGTGTCGCTGCTCGTCGAGCCGCTGTTGCCGCTGCTCAAGGACGCGCAGCCGGCTGTGCAAGAGGCCGCTCTGCGTGGTTTGTTGTCTCTCTCCATCGCGCTGACGGAGCCGCGGGCGCAGGAGAAGACGATACGGCCGGTGCTGCGTGCTGCTGATGCAGCGGGCTGCACCTCGCCCTTCACCCGCTGCCTTCTCGAGCACTGCGACCATCTCATGCAGCGCATGCCAGCCGAACCGCGCGAGGCCCTGCTCTACCCACACCTGGCTGCACTGATGGACCGCCTCGCCGAGGCGTATGTGGAGAAGCTGTCGCAGGAGGTCTGTGCGCCACCGCCACCGCCTCCCGCGTCGTCGTCGTCGTTCTCGGCTCCAGCCGCAGCGCTGGCGACTGCTGGTGGTGGCAACAGCTTTGCTGGAGTCGGGACCGCCGCAGAGGGACAGCTGACTGAGTGGATCCATGAATGGGGGGATACGATGCTCGTCTTGCAGGCGCTGTTGAGCAGTATTGTGAGGTGCGCTGTCGTGACGCCGACGCTGGTGTACCGGTACCTTCTGCCTGGCCTTCAGCAGCTGTCGAGCGATGGCATCCTGACCAGCTGCAGCCCGGCAGTGCGGTCGCGGTGGCTGCGCCTCCACAAGACCTACATCGCTTTCATGGAGAGCAACAGCGCAAGCCGACTCTCCGGGAGCGGTGCGGTGGGCGGCAACCCAACCGCTGGCACGCTGCTCGATCGATTCAAGGATGAGCTGAAGCGCCGATTGTGAGGCCACTGAACCCCCACCTTCTCGCACCACCACCACCACCCCTCCAAAAGCAAACGACAACAACAAAAGAAGAAGAAGACGACAGCGTCACCGCGTCGAGCCGGAGAAGGAAGACAAAGGTGCGATCGTCTTCCACTTCTTCTCTCCGTCGACGCACACACCCCTCGCCTCTCTTCTCTCTCTTTCACACACACACGTACACATCACTGTTGATGTGTGCGTGGCTGTGCTCCTTGCGAGGGAGATACAGAGAGAGAGAGGGAGGTGGCGGTTGCTGCGGAGGAGAGGCGCTTGTCTTGCCACGCGTTCGGCCTGGACGCCGCACACGCGCGCAGTGCCTTCCGTCTCCCTCCCTCTCTTTCTCTCTCGTTGTGGCGTCCTCGTGGTCGCGCCGTCTCACTCCTGCTCCTCTCTCCATACCTGTCCTCCCCCTCTTCGCTCCCCCTCCCTCGCCTCTGCTGTCGTCCCGCTCATCAAGGCTGTGCCGATGTTTCTGATCAGCTGGAACGTAGCAGGGTGGTCCTCCACCTCACAGGCCATCCGTGAGAGCTTCGGCAGCATCCACGACTTCTTCGCCTGCACCGAGGCGGACATCATCTGCCTGCAGGAATGCAAGGGCACGCTGGCGAGGCTGAATGCGGCTCCCGTGGACATGGGCGCCAGCGATCCGCCCGCGAGCCGCCGTCCCGTCGTTGGCCCCTTGGCACGACTGGCCGCTCAACGAACACGTGCGCAGCGGGCGGCGGGGCCAGGCAAGAGCGGCGCGTCTCCCGCCGGCGGCGGCGGTGGCGGCAGCAGCGACGGGATCGAGGGGTGGGAGTCGTTCTGGTCCTTGAGCGGCAAGCAGCACCGCGGGTTCAACGGCGTCGTCACGTTTGCGCGGAAGGGCCTCACGTGGCGCTGTGACAGCGAGCCGTTCGCTGACGCCGCTCTCAACGACGAGGGCCGCGTCGTCGTGACCCACCACAGCGCCTTCGTGCTCGTGAACGTCTACGTGCCCAACGCCCGTGGTGGCGCCCGCCACGCCTTCAAGTTTCGCTTCCTCCTCGCCTTGGAGGAGAAGATGGAGCAGCTGCGCGTGGAGACGCAGAAGCCAGTGATCCTCGTTGGCGACCTCAACATGACCTACCGCGCGCACGACGCGGCCTGGTCGCTGCGGCGCATCCATCTGGGTGCACTGCTGCAGCTCGTGGCGCTCGCGGACGCCACGGGCGATGCTGCGTGGGCGGCGGCCATGCCGGACCTTTCGAAGGCGGCGCTGCGGCGCGTCGCGAACATGATCGCGAACCACCTGTGCACGCAGGCGCAGGAGATGACATCCGGCGCAGACGGCGTCGCTGTCCTCGCCGCCTCGCCCGCCACCTCGCCCGCCGCGTCGTCGCCGGGCACAGGTGTGGTGTCGGTGGATTCGGAGGTGAGCCTGGACGAGGACACGATGGATGAGGCGGCGCTGCGGCGACTGTGCGCGCAGCTCCCGCCGCGCGGCGCCGGCGGCGCTGGCCGAGGCGGACACAACTGCGACACCCCGCCAGTGCCGCTGCAGCTGCTCTACGACGTGGGCTTCCGCACCGCCCACGCGTCGGAGTACGTGAAGGCCTTCCCGTGCACCCACAACAGCGACGTGTACGCCGTCGTGCACTACTGCGGACTCGCCCCGCACTCGGACGCGTCGGCGCAGTTCATGGGACGACTTCTGCAACTCCGTCTACCGGTCTCCTCGGCTCCGCTCCCGGAGGGGCGTCTGCCGTGGTCAACCGCCGCCGCTGCCGCACCGGCACCGGCACCGCGCCGTGTCGGTCTCTCAAAGACACGCATGTGGGACACTTTCCTTCTCACGGCGGAGTTGGCGACGGCAGCGGCAGCGGCGGCAGCCGGCGGTGCAGAGGCGCCAGCGGCGGCGGTAGATGCGATGCTGTTGCGCCAGGCGGAGGCCTCGCAGCGGCACCCGTACTGCCCGTGCCCGTACACGTGCTGGGACCAGTCTCGCAACCGCCGGCTGGAGAATGAAGGGACGCGGCTGGACTACATCCTCGTGGACACGGCGCTGCTCCCCGCCGTCGTTTGCCGCGCCGAGACCGCCAACAACGTGCTGGCCGCATCGCCGGTCGCGGTGCGCCAGGACGACTTCTTCAGCGAGGTGCACGGCGCCGAGTTCCGCGACGGCGTGGCGCGTGCGATGGCGAACGGCGCCTACCCGCCCGCGCCGTTTGACGGCACCGGGATGCCGGCGCTGTCGGAGCAGGCACGGGAGCTGTGCTGTGCCGGGCTGCCCTCCACAGGACTCGTCGTGACGCCTCCGCAGTTCAGCGACCACATCGGCGTCGGCCTGCTTCTCGATCTCGGCGCACTCGGCGCCGCACCGTCGCTGCTTCCACGGCCTGGAAAGGTGGTGGAGGACCACACGTGCATGTACCGCCCACCGGTCGGCCTGCACACTTTCTTCGCGGCGGCGGCGGCGGCAAAGAAGGTGGCCGTGCCCGTCACCGCTCCTGCAGCGCCACGCGACGACGGCGCCGCCGATCGCCGCGGGGCGCGTGGGATGGACGCGAGGACGGCGGGGCAGAAGCGCGGCGCCGACGGTGGTGTTGTGCGGCCATCGCTCGACGGTGATGCACTTGTCTCCGCGGCCCCGTCTCCGCCTATCGCCGTGCACAGCGAGGCTGTTGTCGACGCACGTGCTCCTCATCGCTCTTCAGAGCCCGCCATCATCGACGTGGACGACCTCTGAGAGACCCACGGTTTGCCGCGGACGCCTGTTGAAGTGGGCTCCTCCCACTAGCGCGCGACGATGCCAGTCCACAAAAGTGGGAGTGGGAGGGGAGTGGGGTCAGCATCTTGTGTGCCTCCTCCACCCGCAGCTGTGCCGCAGAGGAGTTGCAGGGAGTGCGACGCAGTGCAGCGGTGGCAGACTCGCACGCGGATGAGCGGATGGTAGCGCTGATAGGATGCACATCCTGCAAAAAAAAAAAAAAAAAAACAACACCCACACACATACACATACGCACAACATCATCGCTCTCATCCGCGCACATTCACCCAGTAGACAGGCAGTGGATGGAGACAATGTGGGTCCGCGTTGACGTCTCTCCGGTCTATGCTCACTTCTCTGTCCTCTCTCTCTTCTCCTTTACTGTGGTGCCGGCTCGCCGCAACTTCTCCCGTTTCCCACACGCACACACACACACACACACACACGCGGTCGCCCCTTCTTTGCGTTCTTTCGTCATCGCAGCCGATCTCTGATCGCGCTCCTCCGGTGGACAGCGAGCACGCGTTCCCTCCTTCCTCGCCACACACAACCTCGTCCCCCCCCTCACTACTACCGACACCGCCGCAGCAGCTGCTACCACTACTATTACAACTACTAGCTTGCCTCCCTTCTGCTGCCTTGTGTCTCTCTCTCCTCCTCCTCCTCCCCTACACACGCACATACACTCGGTGGCCGCTGTGCAGAGACACGCGTGTGTGTGGACTCGCACAAATGAACGGCGCGGCGCTCCTTGAGCAGGCGACCTTCGTCACTGAACGTGCCTGGGAGTACGCGAGCAACACGACCTCCGTCTTCAACAAGGCCCGCTCCCTCGTCGCGGGCGACGCACAGTTTTTCTCTGTCGCCCCCAGAGTCGATGACCTGCGGCGCAGCCTCAGCTCGGAGTCGCTGCACGACAAGCGCGATGGCATGAAGCGCATCGTGGCGCAGATGTGCAAGGGCAGCGACATGCGCCACTTCTTCCCTGACGTGGTGAAGAACATTCACGTCCCCTCGATCGAGCTGCGGAAGCTCATGTACGTTTTTATCGTCCACTACGCCGAGGACTGCCCCAACGAAACTCTGCTGTCCATCTCAGCGTTTCAGAAGGACCTCCTCGACCCCAGCATGCACGTCCGCGCCCTCGCCCTCCGCATGCTCGCCTCCCTCCGCATCCCGGCGATCCAGCCGGTCGTCATGGTGGCCGTGCGCAAGTGCGCTGTCGATGTGGCGCCGGTGGTGCGCAAGACCGCCGCCCTGGCGCTTCTGCAGATGCACACCGTCGCGCGTCAGGAGCTGGACCGCGACGGTGTGCGCCAGCTGCTGCGCGCGTTCCTCTCCGACCGCAACCCCGACGTCGTCGGCGCCGCCGCGATGGCGTACACGCGCATCTGCCCAGACGAGTGGGAGCTGGTACACGGCGTGTACCGCCGCCTCTGCAAAGTGCTGAAGGACTGTGAGGAGTGGGGCCAGGTGGTGCTGCTGCGCCTGCTGCTTCGCTACGCGCGCCTGCACTTTGTGGACCCCAGCGGCCCCTTCGCCGTGCGCGCCGGGCGGAGCGGCAGCGCGACCACGCGCTCCAGCAGAGGCACCACCGGCAGCGACGACGACGACGACGATGCGACGTCGTCTTCTCATTTTACGTACACCGCCTCGTCGTCGGAGCGGCGCGGCGGTGCGGACGCCGCCGCCGCCGCCTCGGCCGACGCGCACATGGACGTGGACTTGCTGCTGTTGCTCAACTCGTCCCGGCCGCTGCTGTGGAGCATGAGCGGCGCCGTGGTTACCACGGTCATCGCCCTCTTCTACCACTGCGGCACGCGCCGCTTCCAGGAGGCGTGTGTGAAGCCGGCGATGCGGCTGCTCTGCACGAGTGCTGAGGGCCAGATCGCGGTGCTGCACGTTGTCTATGCCCTGCTGCTGCGCCACCGCGACCCGTTCCTGCCGTACCTGCGGAGCTTTGTGCTGCTCCCGGTGGACGCGGCTGATGTGCGGCATGTGAAGCTGCTCATCCTCTCGCGGTTGGTGACGCCGTCCACCGCGGCCGAGGTGTATCGCGAGTTCCGGTCGTACCTGCAGCAGTACAGCGATGCCGCGGTGGTCGAGGCGATCCAGGGGCTTGCCCAGGCAGTGCAGCAGCACCCGCCCTTCGCAGCACACACGATCCGCCTCGTCGCGCCGCTGCTCTCCAGCCGCACGAGCTCCCCCGCCGTCGTGGCGGAGGCGGTGGCGGTGCTGCGTGTGCTGGTGCTGCAGGGCTCGGACCCCGTGCGCATCTCGCGGCTCGCGTGTCAGCTGACTCTCGATGTGATGGAGGAGCGCATCACGGAGCCGTCAGCGGTGGCGACGATTCTCTGGCTGGCGGGAGAGAACATCCCGCGGCACCCGTCGATGGCGGCTGCGGCGCCAGACTGCTTCCGCGTCTTCGCGAAGCGCTTCGGCACCCTCACGCCCGAGGTGAAGCGGCAGGTGCTGACGCTCGGCTGCAAGGTCTGGGTGCACCTGCAAGGAAGCGGCGACCTCGCGGAGCGCTTCCGGCGCGTCTACCACTACGTGGCGGAGCTCGCCAAGTACGATGACGACTACAGCATCCGCGACGAGGAGCGCCTCACCGCGGCGACGTTCGATCGACAGAGCGACACCTTCACGGCGGTGCGGACGGCGCTGCTGCGCGAGAAGCCCTCGCCGGACGTCAGCGACCCCTTCGCCGAGCGGGCGGCGCTGGAGATGGGCACGTATGCGCAGCTGCTGGGCCCAACGGTGCGCGGCTGCGACCCGATCCCGGCGTGGGCGACGTGCCCCACCGACGCCGCGCTGCGCCGCTCCATCGAGGAGATCGGCGCCTCTGCCGCGGCGGAGGCGATGCTGGACTCCGCGACCTCGAGCGAGGCGGTCAGCACCTATGAGGGGAGCAGCAGCGACGGCAGCTACACAGAGGGAAGCGACGAGCTCGTGTCCTCGTCGGGCTCCTACGAGTCCAGCGACGGTGGGTCCAGTGATGCGGACGACAGCGGCGACGACGCGTCGGATGTGCCATCCGGGAAGCCTCTCGCGGCGACGGCGGCCGCGGCCCCGCCCCCGGCGGCGTCCACACACAAGAGCAGCAGAGGGAGGAAGGTGTCCCAGGCCGCCGCCGCGCCACCGAAGGTGGTCGTGAGGGTCACCCTGCAGTCGTCCTCGCTCCCCGTGTCCGGGCCGACACTCACGCCGACTGCGGGAGCGCCGTCGGACGCCGTGACGCTGGGCTCCTCTGCACCACGCAGCGCCGAGGCAACGCCGCCGCCAGACACGACGACGGCGGCGTAGGCACGGCGATGTCGCTGTGCCTCTCTTATGGACGATAATGATGACGATGACGATGATGATGATGATGTCAGGCCCGCCCTCTCTCCCTCCTCCCCCCACGCCTTCTGTTCCCGCCCCCTCTGCGCCAACGTCTCTCCCCCCTCCTGTCGCTCGCCAAGTGCGTTGGCTGACCCTTCAAAGAAAGAAAAGGAAAACACACACAGGAGGAGGAGGAAGAGGAGGAAGAGGAGGAGGAACAGTGGGCGCACGGTGGGTGACAGAGGAGAGGAGTTGGGTGGGTGGGGGTGGCGGGACTGCAGAGCCGTGTCGTTCACGAGACGCATGCACGTCGTTGCATGGCTGTGTCGTGCCTTCTTCTCTCTCTCTTGTTCCCTTCCTTTGTCTTCTTCTCCTGTCGCACGTCGATCGCACACACTCTAACGACGAAGCCAAGTCAGCACACACATACACAAACAATACAGAGAGAGAGACATCATCATCCCACGCGTCTCACAGCCACACGTAGGGTTGGGAAGGCGGGGGACGGAAGCGGGAGGGTCCTCCTCCACCACTTACCATCGACCCCGGCCCCACTCGCACCTGCCCTCCACTTCTGCACTGTGTGGCTGCACCGCCTCTGCCGCGACACGGACGCGTCCTCTGCTCCACTGCTGCCCACTCCTCCCCCCCTCCTCTCGCGCCTCTCGCCTCTCTTGCTCGTCTCACGCGGTCCACCGTCTCGGTGTCTCCACGTCGCAGCTCCCGCGCACCCGTGACGCGGCGGTGGCGGCCTTAAAAGTCGGCGGCAACGCGAGAAAAAAAACAACAACAACAACAAAGAGTTCAGCGACCCCCTTCAAACTGGGCCGTGGAGACAACTCGCTCTCTCTCGCTGCGACAGAGGATCGACACTCGAACACGACTGCATCACGCACACACACACACACACACACACACACAAAAAAAAAAAAAAAACTCACACGGGGAAGAGCGAGGTATCGTTTTCTGTGACGACGGTCGCAGACGACACTCGTCCCCCTCTCTTTGTTTTCCTTCTCCCTTTCATTTGCCCCCACAGAGCAGCAGTAGTCGTACGTGGACGTACACTCGTGCTGCCGACACCGTTGCCGTGTCTCCTCGTTGCCGACGTTGCGCCCACTTACCGCCGCACCACTTTAGAGTGCCATCATCCCTCACTCTCTGCAGAGAAAGAGAGAGAGAGAAAGATCGATCGACCGATCTCAGTGCATTACACACACACACACACACATAAACACACACACACACACACACACATACAGAGTTGACGCGCCAGTTTACGAGAGCCTCAGCACCATTCGCGTGTCACCCTCGTCATCGTCGCTTCTATTCTACCTTGACGGCGGCGCTGCCTCTTCCCCCGTCTTTGTCGTCTCGATTTGTTGTGCTTCTGCTTCTCTCTTTTTTTTTTTTCTGTTGTCTCTCCTTCGTGCGTCCCATCCCCCTCCCCATCCCCCACCCCCCTCCCACTTGAACTCACGCGCGTCACTGCCTCTTCACACCTCCTCCCTCATCCACACAAGTGACACCACTCTCTTTCTCTCTGTGTGTCTTCCTGCGTGTGCGTGCTCGTGCGACTCCGTGTGAGACAACTATCATTGGCAGCCCACGACGTCTCTCTCTCTTTCTCTCGCAAGCGCATACACAAACACAGACACTGTCTCTCCGCAATCTCCATCTGTCTCCTCTCTCCTCGCTCTGTACATAGCCATCTCCCCTCCCCACCCTCCCCCTCAACCGCGTCGTGTGATTCTCGGGCTCTGTGTTCGCGTGCAGAGCTTCCAACGCCACTCACTTCTTGCCTTTCTTGTCTATCTTTGTCGTTGCTTGGCACTTTTTTTTTTTTGCTTGTGTACTTCGCTCCTGTCTCAACGTGGCGAGCGCGCGCTGTGTCAACTCTGTCTCTCTCTCTCATCTCGTAGCGCGTGCTTCACCTTACACTTCCCTCCCTCTCCCCTCTCTCCCACTCCGAACAACAACACACAACAACAACACCAACAAAAGAAGTCTCTGTGGTGTGTCTTGTACTGTCTGTTTGTCTTTCTCTCTCTCTCTGTGTAGAGTGTGTACCACTTGCGCGTAAAGTCTGTCTGCGCGCGTTTGCAAAAGAGAAAAAGAAAAAAAAAACGGACGAAGCGATCACCGACACCAACCTCTGCCTTCACTCACACACACACACACACACGCACAAGGACAGACGCGCGAGTGTGTTTGCGTGTGCGCGGCGGCCATGTCGTTGATGGAGGAGATCGGCGATGCGCCGATGAGCATCTCCGGGGAGATGTGGATGTGTGCCGACAGCACCGGCCCATCCAAGGTCGGCGCGGGCCGCGGACTCAAGAACTTCATCACGATCGAGAAGGACCGCTTCATCGCCTACACCTCGCGCAGCGCGCAGAGCAAGCAGGTAAAGCTGATCGCCTTCCGCAGTATGAAGCGGGTGGCCTGGTACACACACCACCCAAAGGTGCCGGGAGCCGAGGCCACCGGCACCGCTGCCGCCGCTGCAGCGCAGATGCGGCGGCGGGTCGGCAAGGATCCGCTGACGGCGACCTACTACTACATCGTCCTGGAGTTCTTGCGAGACAACACCGTCCTCGGCACCGTCGCGCAGGGCAAGCGAGAGCGCGTCGTGCTCTGCACCGACGACCAGCGGGACTTCTCCATTTGGCGGCAGTTCATCGACCTCTACGAGAGTCCCCCCATCCACGACGGAGTCGTCGAGGGCCGCGACAAGAAGGCGCTCAAGGCGCAGCCGCCCACCGGCGGCGCACCGGACCACGACGACACGACCTCCAGCGACGACAGCGACGGCGATGGAGAGGGGAGGCGCGGCCCTGTCGGCGCGGTCGGCCGCCGCGTGCTGGACCTGTGGAGGAACCGGTGTGTCGCACTGCTCAACGACTTCGCGCACCTCTCCGACGCGTCGCTGCAGGTGAAGAGCGCCGACGTCTTCGAGGCACCGCCGGGCTGCAGCGGCGGGCTTGACTGGGATGTCCATGCGGAGGCTGTGCTGCACGCGGTGGAGCGGGACATGCGCCCCTCGATGAAGGTCGTCCCCCCCTCCGTCGCTGGCAGCACGGACGCAGGCGCCGCCGGGCCGTCGCCGCCGCTCGACCAGTCGCCATCGCCGTCGCCGCCGCGTAGTGCGCCGCGCCACGCTGGCGAGGCTGCCAGCGCGACGGACACGCTGGAGATGCGCCTGGACGCAATGCGGTCGCAGGCGAGTCACCTGCGGGTAGAGCTGGAGCAGTTCCAGGCGGTGGCGGCCGAGGTCGGCGCGATGGTGGAGGGGAGGGAGCTGTCGCCGGCGCAGATGTCCCCTGACGCGCTGCACGGCTACGTGGAGCGGCTGCGGGCGGTGTCCCCGCCGGTGGACGTCGCCAGAGCCGCGGACGCCGCAGAACTGGAGTGCGCGTGCGCCGAAGCGGTGCGTGAGTTCACGTCACGGGTGCGCGCCAACACGCTCGCCTTTGCGGAGGAGTCCAGCCGCGAACAGGCGATCCACCAAGAGCGCGCGGCGCTTCCTCAGCGCGTGAGGACAGTCGTGGCAGTGCTGCTGGACGAGCTCACACGCGCCACGGCGGATGTGACAGCTCTGAGAGCCACTCTCGCAGAGAGGAACACGTCAACGGCCCCCGCCACCGCGACGACGGCGGCGAGCGCGACGTTGGAGCTGCATGAGCTGCGCAAGGCGCTGAACAGGGCGGAGATGGAGCTGGAGGGGATGCAGCAGCAGCAGTTCGACGCGGGCCGCCACGCCAAGCATCTCTCCCGCCGGTACGAGGAGCTTCTCATCGCGTACGCCGACGCGGCACAGGACATGGTCCGCTCACAGTACCGCGAGTACGCGTCGCTGCACCGCTTCTTCCTCTCCGCGTTGCGTGGCGAGGCGTCCGCGTCAGAGACGACGTCGACCTCCGCCGCCGCTGCTGCTGCAACGACTGGGGCGGCCGGCGCCGGTGACGGTCGCCATGCCGCGTTGCCGCACGCGAGGGGCGCGGGGGCGCAGCGGCTCGTCGTCTCCACTGCACACTTCGAGGCGATACAGGCGCTCGAGGAGGAGCGCCGCGCCGCGCGAGAGAAGCAGCAGGCGCTGGACGAGGTGATGACGGAGCTCGCGGCGCTGCGGCAGGACCGCGATGAGGAGATCGAGAACCTCAAGCGCAACTTCCTGGCGGCGAAGGCAGCGTGGGAGAAGGACGAGGCAGTGCTGCAGGTGAAGTTGGCGGCGCTTCGGTCGGCCGTCCCCCGCGGCGCCGTGATCCTGCCCGCCACTGCCACCGCCGCCGCCGCCGGTGCCGCTCCGCTTGACGGGGCACCGGAGGCCGAGATCGCGGCGAAGCTCTTGTCCACTGCGGCGCCGACGCGCAGCCCGACGGACGCCGTCGCCAGCGGTGCCGACGCGGCTGCAGCTGCCCAGCAGAGCTCCGCCGACGGTCTCGAGGCACTGCACAAGGTGGCGACTCTGCTGTGCGCGACGTCGGCCGAGGCCTCCCTCGACGCAGCCGTCGCCGCGCAGCGTCAGCAGGCCTTCTACGACTGGGCGCTGCACGCTGTTGTCCCGCTCACCGCCACCACCACCACCGACGGGTCCTTCCTCCAGATGGTCACCGCCGTCGTCCACGCCCACCACGCCGTGCTGCAGCAGACCGCCCACCTCCACACCACCACCGCAGCACCCGCACCCGCCACACCTGTGGACCTCGTCACTCTTATCCAGAACGAGCACGAGCTGTGCACCACGCTCTGGGATATGATAGACACGCATCTGCTGGAGAGTCCAGCAGCTGAGGACGATCCCACCACGGAGTCGGATGACACTCACCTCGGTCGACTCCGATCTTCCTACTCGTCCCCGCCAGCGCTGGCCGAGCTCGACCTCCTCTGCGCCACCCTGCACACCGTCGCCGACGACGCTCGCCACTACCGTCACCTCCTCCACCGTTGTGGAGCAGTGTCCCTCTCGCAGCATCTCGATCACCTCGACAGCCGCTCCGCCCAGCTGGACATCGAGCTCGCTGCCCGACGTCACTTGGAGGACGCTTTGCACACTATGCAACAAGAAACGATGGACCTCCACCGCAGCAACGAGCAGCTGCGCCACGACACCGCCACAGCCCTTTCCTCTCTGGGCATCGACGCTGCTTCGCCGGAGTCCGCTGGTGCTCTCGTGGCGCGCGCTGCTGCGGACGCTGCGGAGCGCGAGCGTGCCCTGCGTGCTGATGTGGCTGCCGCGGAGGAGCGCGTGCGGGAGCTGCAGCAGCGCCTGGACGCGACCGAGCAGGCCGCGCAGGCGGAGCAGGAGGAGCTGCGCGCCGACCACGACGAGCGGCTGCGCACTGCGGACGAGCAACTGGCTGAGACGGACGCCGCGCGCCAGGCGCTGTCCGACGGCGTTGCTGGCGCGCTTGCGGCGCTGGGTGTCGACGCTGCTTCGCCGGAGTCCGCTGGTGCTCTTGTGGCGCGCGCTGCTGCGGACGCTGCGGAGCGCGAGCGTGCCCTGCGTGCTGATGTGGCTGCCGCGGAGGAGCGCGTGCGGGAGCTGCAGCAGCGCCTGGACGCGACCGAGCAGGCCGCGCAGGCGGAGCAGGAGGAGCTGCGCGCCGACCACGACGAGCGGCTGCGCACTGCGGACGAGCAACTGGCTGAGACGGACGCCGCGCGCCAGGCGCTGTCCGACGGCGTTGCTGGCGCGCTTGCGGCGCTGGGTGTCGACGCTGCTTCGCCGGAGTCCGCTGGTGCTCTCGTGGCGCGCGCTGCTGCGGACGCTGCGGAGCGCGAGCGTGCCCTGCGTGCTGATGTGGCTGCCGCGGAGGAGCGCGTGCGGGAGCTGCAGCAGCGCCTGGACGCGACCGAGCAGGCCGCGCAGGCGGAGCAGGAGGAGCTGCGCGCCGACCACGACGAGCGGCTACGTGTCGTCGAGACACGAGCAGATGGGGGTGAGCGCGAGAGGTCGATGTTACAGTTGTCTGCGGAGGAGAGTGAAGCGCGAGTGAGGCTGGTGCTGGACGGGGTGCTTCAGTCTGTGATATGGAATATGGCTGGGCGGGATGTCGCTGTGTTGACGACGGCGGCATCAACGTTGGGTGTCGCCGTGTCGGATGTGCAGTGGGCAGTGGAGGAGCGGCTGGCAGAGCTGAGGCGTGTGAACGCGGCGCTGTCAGAGGTGCGGCGCGAGGGTGCTTGGTATAGAGACGCCGCTCTCATGGCGGCTGTCGAGAGTTTGGAGGAGGTCGTTCCGGATGGCTCACGAGGGTCCGCGTCGGAGATGGGCGATGACGCGGCCGCCGCACAGGAGCGTGTGATCAGATGCATGTGCAGAGCGGCGCAGGTGGTGCGGTCGCTGGTCTCCGAAGGAATGGTGCAGGCGGCCGCGCACGAGTCGCTCTCTGCTGTGGTGGCGGAGAGCAGCGTCGGTGTGCGAGAGGCGGCCGCGGCGCTGCGAGAGGTCGTGTCCGGTACTCCCGGCGGTGAGGCGGAGGATGAACGTCAGCGCCGCCCCGCCGGCGCCTCGCTGGATGGCGGGCTACGTGTGGCCTGCCGTGGAATGACGAGCGCAACAGCAGAGTGTGTGGCGTGGGCGCAGGACGTCACCAACTCTCTCTCGGCGACCTACCAGACACTGGCGTCAGCGTGTCAGGGCGAGGATGGCGCCGCGGTCGGGGATGGTCGTCCCCAAGACACGGCGATGGCGATGGCCGTGGTGGGACAGCTGCCCCGACTCGCCACGCAAGTGTGCGCGGAGTTGGCGCAGCTGCGCCGGTGCGCGTCCCTCGAGTCGGAGGTGTCGAGCGTGACGCAGCAGCGCAGTGCTTTACTTCGCAGTGTCGGTGCTCACTGCGGCTCTCTCCACGCGACGCTGTCCGAGAGCGGCAGCGATGTCCCCGCGCTGACATCGTCTATTGCGTCACCGTCGACGGTGGAGGAGGCCGACGCGCTGTTGCGCGGCACCGTGTCCCGCGCCAGCGGTGTGCTGCGCGACTACGCTCGTGCGGTCCATCGAGCGAGCAGCGCCTTGTCGTTCGTGGCAGACGACGTGGGCGGCTCTGCCCCTCCCATGGGTGGCCTGGACGCGCTTGTGGCCCTCACCGCCGCGGCACGTGACCGCGTCGTTGAGCTCGAGGGCATCGAGCAGCAGCAGCGGCAGCAGCAGCGGCGGGAGACGACCGAAGCGGCGCGTGAGAGGGACGACTTCGCCGTGGCTGCTGCAGCGCTTCAGCAGCGGTGTGATGCGGTGGAGGCGGCACAGAGGGGTGCGGGGGAGGAGCTCGCCACGCTGCACGCCAGTGCGACTCTCCTGCGTCAGCGCGCCGACACCGTCGCACGCGTGTTCTGTCAGTTTGCGAACGACATCAGCACCGCCACTGGCAGCGCGGAACTCCACCTCGATCCCGCGGAGCTCGACACGCCCGATCTAGTGGCGCTAGCACGTCAACTCCTGGCACCTGCCGACCGAGACGCTGCGTCGCATGTGATGGAGGACCGCCTCGCCGCTATCGTGGACGCGTGCAGACGCGGCTCAGCCGAGCTCACTCGTGCGCAGTCGGCGTCGGCACGCGTTGCGCAGGAGGCCGACGAGGTGCGGGCCGTAATGGCGACGTATGCGCAGAGGTTGGAGCAGGCGCAGGCGCAAGTGCAGGAGGGCCGCGACACCATCGCCATCCTCGAGGCCGCGCTCGAGAAGGAGCGGCGGTCCGCCGTGCAGGCGCAGCACGAGGCAGCGCGGGCACACGAGGTGGCCATCCACGACGCCAGGCTCCACAGTGCAGCACTCGAGTCGCGCGCTGTGGAGGCTGAGGACACTTTGATGCGTGTGCGAACGGAGCTGACAGCGGCGCAGGAGTGCGCTGCGGAGGTGCAGGGCCGCCTGGACCGAGCGGAGGAGGGCTCGGCGGCGCGTGCCGCTGACGTGCGTGCGTGTCTGGCGGCGGTGGGTCGCGTCGCGTCTCTCGAGGAGGTGGCGCAGGTCGCTGCGGCGTACCGCCTCGAGTACAAGAAGAAGTCGCTGGAGGCGAAGGAGGCGCGCCGCCGCCGCGACGTGGTGCAGGAGTGGGCTGCGTCGGCGTCTCCCACGGCGTTGGAGCTGCACCACCTGCGTGCGGTGGTGGCCGGCATCTCTCGTGTGCTGCCGGGCACCGCTCTTGTGAGTCTCGCTGGATGCGTCTCGCAGCTGCGTCGGGATCTCTCGGAGGCGGAGCGGCTGCTGGGCGCACCCGTGTCCACCCCGTGCACCGACGGCGCGAGTCGTGAGGTCCTGCTGGAGGCGGTGGAGGCGGCGGGTCGGAGGGTGGCCGGTGCCGCAGGATCGCGGACACCCGGGCGGTGGGGCGCCGCTCCACGGCTGCTGGTCGATGCGGTGCACGCCGTCGTTGAAGAGCGCGACGAGTGGCGCGCGAGCGCCAGCGACGCTGCCGGCGCCAGCGAGCAGTGTCGCAGCGCCGTCGTGGCCGTGACAGACAAACTGCGCACCGCGCTGTCCGCCGCCGCTGCCACTGCGCTGCTGCTGAAGATGAGGGTCTCGGTGTTCTGGCGGCGCAGCACGGCGTCGTAGCGTCCACCTCGGAGCCGCTGCCGGCGGTGCTCACCGCGCTCGCCTCCACCGCGGCGAACGTGGTCCACTACGCGGCAGCGACGACGTCTCTCATGCGAGACGCACGAGGTGCGCTCCAGGCGTGTCTGTCCACCACCGAGGCCACCCTGCCGGCTCTGGTCGCGGGGGTGGTGGAGGAGGTGGCGAGGCTGCGGATGAGCGTGCGCTCAGCCGAGCAGGTGGTCCAGCACCGCGACCATGAGCTCGCTGCCCTCGCCACGCTGCTGCAGGAGGCAAGCGCTGCCTTGCCGGACTCGGCGCCGTTCCTGCCAGCCGGGGCACCGCTGAGTGTGCTGCACAAGTGCAGTGCATACGCGAAGGAGTGCGCGCGGCTGGCGGCGCTGGAGCGGGAGGTGGGCGGCATCCTCCGCCACCACGCCGCCACGCCGCCGTTGGACGACGACGGCGCACCGCTGCCGCTGGGTGAGCTGGCGAGCGAGCTGCAGCGGGAGCGGGTGAGGCTGCGAACGGTGGAGGTGCCGAAGCTGCACGAGCGCGCGCGCGTGCGCGATGTCGAGCTCGTCGTGGCGGAGGAGCGCGCCTCGCGGGCTGCGCTGGAGGCGAGTGAGGCGGCGTCACGCGTGCGCTCCCTCTACTCGGTGGAGCAGCGAGACCTGCGGTGTCTGGTCGAGGCGGGGCTTGCCCGCCAGGTGCTCGCGTCGGAGCAGAGTGCGCAGATGGCGGCCCAACAGCGTCGCCTCCTCTCCACGCACGAGCCGCTTGTCGCAGCTGTGTTGGAGCTGACGGCCGCACAAGACGCGTGCCGCCGTGAGCTCGCTGGCGGCGCCGTTACCACGCCGGACGGCGCGTCGGCGCGGCCTGCACCGCCAGAGGCGCTGTCGGTCGCTCTGGAGGAGGCGAAGCTGGTCCCCCGGCTTGTGCGCGCGCACGCCGCCGCGGTGGCGTCATGCGCAGCGTTGCGTGCTGAGCTGGCCTCCGCCGCGGCCGACCGCGACCGTGAGCGTGCGCAGCATAGAAGTGATATGGAGGTGGCGGCGACGAGGTCCACCGAGCTGACTGGGCAGCTGACGCACATCGGCAGCTTCGTGGACGCTCTCCGTCGCCATCTGCTCTCCGAAGAGTCGCGCGAGGATGCAGATGGGTCGGCGTGCCTGCCGCGCTTGGTGGAGGCGGCGGCGCGGCTCGCACGCGACGCGGCCAACGATGCGGCGGCGCGGCACCGTTTGGAAGAAGCGGCGGGCGAGGCGGCGGCGTCGGCGGCCGCGCTGCAGGACCGGTGCGCCGTGGCCGATGCTGAGGCGGCGGCGCTGCGGGCAACCGTACGGCGCCATGAGCGGCACCAGCTGGACGAGGTGCAGCACTGGAAAGCTGTGGGGACCCGTGCGGCGCAGGCGTACGATGACGTCATCGTGGCCCTCTCCACCCCCGGCGCCTCCGCCGGTGCGGCTGCTGCTGCGGCTGCGAGGACGGACGGTGTCGTGAGCGAGGAGCAGTGGACCGCCGCCGTGCACGCCGTCCACGCCACCGTGGCGGATGTTGCGCGACAGACAAGCATCGTGGCGGAGCTTCAGACAAAGTCGTCGGCGCTGCAGTCCCGCGTGGCAGAGCTGACGGCGGCGCTGCGTGACGCCGAGACCCGTGAGGGCAACCTGGTGCGTCGCGTCAACACACTTGTGCAGTCGTCGGGGCCGCTCAAGGCCGCTGTGGCAGCCGTGGCGGTCTCGCAGGACGGGGCCGCCGAGTCGCTCGAGGACGTCGCCATAGTCACTCACGCGGCGGTGCAGCTTGTGACACGTCAGCGTGGCGACAACGCGCAGCTTCTGACGCGCGGCAAGGAACTGCTCGGCGAGGTGGACCGGCTTGTGCTCGAGCTGCGCAGGGCTGCGGAGGAGCGCGATGCGGCGGCGGGGGCTGCTGCGGCCTCGCTGGAGGCGCACGAGGCGCTGCAGCGGCGCTTGTCGGAGCTGGAGCGGCGCGTCCACGATACCTGGGCGGAGTGCGGCCACCGCGCGTCGACTGTGCTCGGAGCGGCGGAGTCGGCACCGTTGACGAGTAACTCTGCTTCCGGCTGCTTAGATGGGATGGCGAACGTGGTGGAGGCGCTCGCCGCGACGGCGGAGTCTCGCAGCGCCGCGGAGGCGCGGCTGGCGGCGTGGAAGTGCGACATGCACGACCGCGAGGCGGACAACGCGCGCACCACGGCGGCGCTCGCGACGTTGTGGCGTGCCTTCCAGGAACACCTCCTCCCGCTGCTCGTCGACACCGCCACAGACAGCGGCGCTGCTGGTCGTGGTGGCGACCGCGGCAGAGCCGCTACTCCCTCTGCTACTGCTGCTGCTGCGACGGCGACGGCGACGGGGTGGGAGGCGGTGGCGTCAGCGACGACGGCGCGTGCCCTGCCTAGCGAGGCAGAGACGCAGCAGGCGGTGCAGACGGTGGTGGACGCTGCAGGCCGCCTCCGCCGCAGCCACGACGAACTGCACGAGGTGTACGCGGCGCTCCGCGGCCACTTCGGTGGTAACGCCGCCACCGCCGTGACCGGGATGAGCGGCGCCCCGCACGCACCGCCGCCGGTGCAGCGCGAGGACGGCACCGCGTCGCCACGTTTTGACGACACGGTGGCCGCGACGCTGCGCCTCGTGACCACCGTGGTGGACGCGAAGTGCAGCTGCACAAAGGACTTTCTCACGCACGTGGCCGCGGATGTGCTCGGTGACACGGCGGCGTGCGCGCGGGTGTCCTTCACGGCGCTGCGCCCCGGCGCCTTCGCGGAGTGGCTGCGCGACTTGCTGGCGGCGCTGCAGGAGCTGCGGGACGGCTCTGCGCGGCACCGCGACCGAGCCCGTCGGCTGCCCGACTTCATGGACGCCCTCGTGGAGGTGATCCACGGCCACGGCGGCCGCGTCGACGTGGCGCTCTTCGGCGCCGGCGGGGCGCCGTGCCTGATCGCCGACGCCACCGCCGCCGCCACCACGGCCGCGGCGGCAGTCGTGGCGGGGCACCGGGACCCGACCGTGCCGCGGGTCGACGACGCGGAGGCGCGAGAGCAGGCGGCGATACTGCAGGGTCTGGAGACGCTGCTTGGGCGGCAGGAGGAGCACCTCCGCGCCCTCGCGGCTCAGTGGCAAGACGTGAGGGCGGAGGTGCAGCACCTGTCGCAGGAGCAGGTCGCCGCGGAGGAGACCGTCCTGGAGCTGCGCCGGCGGGTGCAGTTCAAGGTGCAGGAGGACTGCAAGCTCGAGGAGAGCCTGCGTGAGCTGGACGTCCACCTTGACCAGCAGGCGCGTGAGCTGGCCCTGCGGTACCAGGCCGACCAAGACGTCATTGCGCGGCGCTTCACGGTGCTGCGGGACCGCATCCACGCCACGATGCGCCTGCCAGCGCGGCGCGCAACACCATCGGCTGCATCGCGCACCCCCCGTCGTGGTGCGTCGACGCCACGAAGTTGAGCACTTTCTGTGTGCCTGCGTGTGTGTGTGTCTCTCTCATCTCTTCTCGATTCTGTGCCGATACTTCCTGTGGCAACACAGTCACTTGTTCTCTTCAGCCACACAACACACACACACATGTACCTTCACAGCGAGGCGGTACACTGCAGCTGCGGTGAGAGCGACGGTGGTGGTGGTAGTGTGTGTGTGTGTGTGTGTGTCTACGCCGCGTCAACGTTCCCTTGCCATCTCGTTGTGCTCGTCCACCTCTGCACACAAACGCGATGAGCTCTTCCTCTCTCTCTCTCCACCGCGTCTGTTGTGTCTCGCCGCGCTCTGTCCTTCTCACTCCCCTCCTTCCGGGGACGCACTTCTGCTGGCGGACCGACGCGTCCGTTTGTCATCTCCTCCCCACACACACACCCACCCACCCACACACACACCCACACCCACCCACACACGTATGTTCCAGTGCGTCAGCTGCATTCTCCGGACACGTCTACGCGTGCGACGGTCGTGTGTGCATCCGTCTGCCTCGTCCACCTATACACCTCTCACACTCACTCACTCACTCACTCACTTTCTTTTCTGTGCTCGGACTTCAGCCACCTCGTCCGGGTCGCACGTGCGCGGCGCTTTTGTGAAGCGAGACACACACACCAGAGCGCGACGGACCGTCCGCCACCGACTGCGCCGCGTGTCCGCGTCCTTCTCCGTGTGTGTGTGATCTGCGCGTCTCTTGGAAATGGCAACGAAGGCGACGGAGGATGGGGCCCGCACCGCCTTCGCCGGACGCCGGTCCGACGCCGCCATCAAGGTGGATCGATGGGAGCTTCGGGAGGACACACTTCCCTCAGGCGATCAGGCGCTAGTGAGTGAGACTCTCTTCTCCCTCGGCAACGGCCTCGTCGGCGTGCGCGGCCACGCGGAGGAGACGGAGGCGGGGCAGAACCGCCACGAGCGGGCCGAGGGCCTCGGCGGCCGCCAGCGTGTCTACAACAACAGTCGTCGCAGCGGTGACAAGCGCGTCGGCGAGGGCAAGGAGCGTGTGTCAGCCGCGGCGGCGGGGGCGGCAAGCAGCGGCGGCGGTGGCGGTGCGAGTAGCACAACGGCGCAGCGCGGGGTCTACTTCTCCGGCTTCTACGAGCAGCGGCGTCTGATGCACCCGCGCTCCTTCTCGGTGGGCATCTCCACCAAGGAGGGCTACCGCCTGCGCACGCCAGACGCGTTCTGTGTGGACGCCTTCCTGGGCGGCGAGCACATCAGCGCCGCGCGTGGACCCACGCGGAGCCACACCCGGCGCCTTGATCTGCGCACCGGCGAGCTGCACCGCCGCTTTGTGTGGTTCTCGAACCAGCAGCACCGCGAGGTCACCATCGAGACACGCCGCTTCGTCTCCGCGGCGCGCAAGAACATCTCCGTCATGCACTACAAGATGAGCGTGCGCAACGCGCACAACACCGACGTGCGCCTCATCTCCCGCATCTTCCTCTCCGCCGCCGAGTACGACGTGGAGACGATGGTCACGCAGTCCAACATACAAGACGCGATGAGTGTGGTGCTCGTGCGCACGCGCAACAGCTGTCGCCACCTCGCCATCGTCTCTGTCGAGACGTGCGCGTCGTCCACGGCCTCGGCAGGGATGCAGAGCTTCCCCTCCATGGACGCCGTCACACCCACCCAAGGCGGTGGCGGCAACGGCGGTGGTGGTGGTGGTAATGGTGGTGGTGGTGGGGCCGGTGGCGGCGGCGGCGGCGTCAGCGGCGGTGGCGGGGTCGACCCGGTCTTCGTCACGTCCCCGTCCGGCGGCGGCCCGTCCAGCAACGTCTCCCCCTCCAGCCCCACCGCGGCGTCGCCGACGACGCTGACACCGAACAGCCGCGAGACGGAGTGGGGCACCGAGACGTCCTACACGAGCTGCATCTCCGACGGCGTGGTCGTGGAGTTCGTGAAGGTCATCGGCCACTTCGGCGACGAGGACGCGGCGACCGAGGACCTGCTGGACGTGGCCACGCACCAGACGCGCGAGGCGGCGGCGCTCGGCTACGAGGCGCTGCTGGCAGAGCACCGCTACGTGATGAACGACTTCTGGGACACCGCGGACGTGCGTGTGGAGCCGAACGCGGACGTGCAAGGCGCCATGCGCTTCAACATTCTCCAGACGTACATGTCCGCCAGCGGAGACTCGTACTACTGCTTCCCGACGCGTGGCTTGACCGGGGACATGCTGCTCGGTGTGCAGCAGTGGGACGTGGACGCGCTCATCGTGCCCTTTCTCTCGCACACGTGCCCGCAGAAGGCGCGTGCGCTGCTTGACTTCCGCATCCGCACCCTCAACGAGGCCCGCGACATCGCGGCGGACCTGTCGCTGCCGCGCGGCGCCCTCTTCCCCTATCGCACCGTCACGGGGGAGAAGAACCCGACGCCGTACTGCGGCGCCTTCCTCTTCGTGAACGCCGTCGTCGTCCACGCGCTGCGCGAGTATGTGGCGGTGACGAACGACACGAGCATCCTCGTGCAGGGCGGCGCCGACCTCGTCTTCGCCACCGCACTCGTGTGGCTTCATTGGGGGACGTGGGAGAAGGGCCAGTTCCATCTGCGCTCCGTCTCGGGGCCCGACACGTACAACGACGTCGCGGACAACAACTTCTTCACGAACCTGATGGCGCAGATGCACCTGCAGTGGGCGGTGCAGTTGGCCGTGGCGCTGCGCCAGGACAACCCAGATATGTGGCGCGACATCATGCACCGCACGCAGATGGCGGAGAGCGACGTGGTCGCGATGGACCACGCTGCATCCAAGATGGTGCTGCCTTTTGACGGCAGCCACCGCATCCACCCGATGGACCAGTCCTTCCTGCGCAAGAAGCACTGGAACCTCACCCCGCTCAAGGAGAGCGCGGAGGGCCCGCTGACGTCGCTCTACCACCCCACCGTGGTGTACCGCCACCAGGTCTGCCGCATCCCGGATGTGCTCCTGGCGATCATGCTCGCCCCGGACAAGTTCTCGCTCGACGAGGCGAAGACGGACTTCACCTTCTACGAGGCCATCACCGCGTCTGACTCGGCACTCCGCCTCACCATCTTCAGCGTCGTGGCGGCGCAGCTGCGGCTCTCCGACCAGTCGATGCGCTACTTCTACGACTCGCTCTTCGTCGACATCGACAACCTCATCGGCAACTCCGGCGGCGGTCTGCACTGCACGGCGGCGGCCGGCTCGTGGAGCTCGATGGCGACCGGCATCTGCGGGCTGCGCGTGGTGCAGGGTGTGCTCCACTTCAACCCAGCGCTGGGCGAGGAGATGGAGGAGTTTGAGTTCCACGCACGACACCGCGGCTGCCTCGTCCGCGTCCTGGTGACGCAGCGGCTCGTCACCTACACGCTTGTGCGAGCGCCGGACGGCGTGACGGGTCTCATGCTCGTCCACGCCGGCGCCAACCGCATCACCCTGCGGCCGAACCACCCCGAGACCGTGCGCCTCTTCAGTGAAGTGCGCGTCTTCGACTTCGACTGCGTCGTGTTCGAGCTCGACAGCGTCGTCGAGGACATCGAGGGCGTGCACTACCAGGCGTGGACGCAGACGCTGGAGGAGCACTTCCACCAGCACGACTTCGCGGCCTTCGCCATGACGAAGGAGTTGTACCTCGCCTACCTGCGCCACGTCAAACCCTTCTACGGACTGAACGAGATCTTCAAGAAGTTCAACAAGCGTCCACTGCCGAGCGGCGAGCCCGGCGACACGGCGGAGTCGAACACGCTGTACGGCCTGTGCCACCGCAAGCTGCAGCTCTTCCGCTCGTACGCGACGACGCACGGGATGCCGATGCGCGAGGGCGTTCTGCAGCTCATCTCACTGCTTCGGCAGTATGGCATCGCGGTGGGGTGCGTCAGCGGCAGCAAGAACGCGCGGTGGGTGATCAACGAGACGGCCAAGGGCAGCTCCATCTTCGACAGCTTCCTCGAGGGTAAGGAGGGCGAGGGGCTCGGGATGCGGTGGCGTCCTGAGATGGACTACTTCGAGGCGTGCGCGCGTCGCATGGATGCGGCGACAAACCGCGCCGTCGTGGTCATGGACGGCATCGACGGCTTCTCCAAGAAGGCGCTCGAGCGCTTCCGGATGGTGGTGGATGTAAGTCCGGCGCCGGAGGAGGCGACCTTGTCCATCCCCAGAGTGCTCGCCAAGAGCCTCGGCGACATTACGATGGAGACTCTCAACGACTACACCGTCCGCGGCGGTGGCGTCAACCACCTCCGCGAGATGTAGCCCCCTCCAACCCCCCTTTGCCCTTTACTTGTGCTGACACAACAGCGCCATCGCCTCTCTTGGTGGAAGGGTGGGAGGGTGGAAAGGAGACTGGAGACGCCGACGCACGTCCGCCGTGTGCGTGATAGACAGCGCGCGGCCGCTTCCTCTGTGCGTCTCGCCTAGTCTCTCACTCTCTCTCTCCCTTCCTTCACCTCCCAACGTCTCCGCCTCTTCCTAGAGGTCTCTGTCTCTCTCTCTGTGTTGTGGTTACTGTTGTTTCCAGTTTGTGTCTCACTGGCTGGCTGGCTGGCTGCTGCTGCTGCTTGTCCAGTCCTCTCTCTCTCTCTCATTGTCGATGGGCTCTCTTGTTTTGCAGTGTGCATGTCTCTCTCTCTCTATGTTTGCGTTTGTGTACTTGTGTGTGTGTGTGTGTGTGCGGTCTTTCGTTTTTGTTTTTTTTATTGTTTTGTTGGTTGGCTGCGTTTCTTATTTCTCTGTGTGTCGTCGCCTTGCCGAGGGCAATGGTGTACCACCACTGCCATCGCTCTCTGTCTCTGTGTCTCTCTCATTGTCTCTGTCTGCGTTCACAGCTGTATCGATGACCATCAGCGGCAGCGGACGCCTCTCTCTCTCTCCCTCTCTCTCTGAGCCTCTGCGGTGGCAACGCAGCTCCGCTCTGCCACCCCCAAGCGTGTGTGAGGGAGTGGGCCGCTCACTTCCACTAGCACGCACCCGTCCTCCCGTCCTCCCGTCCTCCCGTCCTCCCGTCCTCTTGCGCTGGTTGGACAGACACACGGCGCCGTCGGGGTCTGTTGTTGTGGGAGGTCGACCCACGCACGTTCCACACGTGTTATCACCACCGAAAGGGCAACAGCGAGAACAAAGAAAGATCAAAGCACGAGGAAGGTGCGCACACGCTGTTGAGGATGAGGGTGTGTGAGAGCGAGAGAGAGAGCGCACATCGCGCGGTGGTGAGAGGTTGTGGGAGAGGGAGAGAGCGAAGGGTGATCACTGCCGGACTCCGTCTCGGTGTGCCAGTGCTGCGCAGAGTGCGCATGCGGGTCGTGCGTGTCCTGCCACGCGAGTATCGGTGCTCTTCTCCGTCCATCCCAGACACCCGCGTCTACACGCGTTGGTCTTCACCCCTCCCACCTTCCTCCTCTCCTCCGCCCCCCCCTCCATCTTGTATGTATGTGTGTGTGTGTGTGTGTCTCCCCGAACGCTGCGCATCGCTACACACCGTGCTGGCTCGCTCTCTGGTGTCCCCTCCCCGTTGCGCAGCCGCACCTCTGCTCGAGTGGCGCCGCTGTCATCGCTGCCGCTCTCTCTCACACTCGCTGCGTCGCTCTTGTCGCGTTGCCGACTGCCACGGTGCACGCTCTTTACACTTCTCATTCACCCACACACCCACACAGACACACACACACACACACACAGATACACACGTACGAGCTGCTGCTGCTATGCGCCGCCGTGGCGATCGTTCACCTGTCGGTCGCGACGCTCCTGCCGCCGCTCATGTCACCCGCAAGAAGCACCACCGCTCCGCCTACGCGCGCCGTGTTCGGGCATTCTGGATCGCGACGGGCTGCTTCGTTGTCTGCGCGTGCCTCTACGTGTACCTCGGCACCTCTGGCAGCCTCCCCGTCTCGACGACGCGCCACGGCGTCGGCACAGGAAAGAAGAACTCACTTGTGCTGTCGGAGCGTGATGTCATGGCGCTGGACTTGGCCACGTCGCAGGTCGCAAAGCAGGCGACGCTGCCAACGCTAACGAACCTGATCAAGTCCGCAGTGCAACTTGGCGGCGTGTACGCCGCGCTGCTGGCCCAAATCGTGGCGGCGCAGGAGCAAGACGACGGCGGC
This sequence comes from Novymonas esmeraldas, assembly GCA_019188245.1. Lineage (NCBI taxonomy): Eukaryota > Euglenozoa > Kinetoplastea > Trypanosomatida > Trypanosomatidae > Novymonas > Novymonas esmeraldas. The sequence goes on along the minus strand of JAECZO010000030.1, from coordinate 35,148 downwards.
CGCGCGCTCCGTGAGTTGGACGTCAGTGACCACCACATCTCAAGTGTCGGTGACGCACTCCGACGCGCCGCTGATGTGAGTTACACGAAGCTCAAGGCGATGCTGCTCGGCGAGGCGTCGGCGGAGCTGCACATGGCACCGACGTCGCTCGTGCGCACCATGCACGGCTGGATCCTCGGTAGCGTCTACCTCTACAGCGCTGTGCTGCCTGAGTACTACCTCCTGGAGGACAGCACCCCGAACCACGCCGTGTCACTCGTGCGATCAGTCAACCTTCTCTCCTGGAGTCCCCGCGTGCACGCACTGCCGCCCGCAGAGACGGCAGCGAGCGGTCCTGCGGTGGTGGGCTACGACGTGTTCAACTGGTCCGGCGGGGCGGCGTGCCGGCGTGGGCTGCTCGGCGATGTCTCCCTGCTGAAGAGGTTCTGCGAGTCCTCCTTCTCCGCCTGGCCGGCGGTGGCGCGCCGCGTCGCCGCCACGTATGAGGAGCTCATCGCGCTCCACCCGGCCTACGCGCCCCTCCGACTGCACTACGCGATCGCGTTCAGCTTTCTTGCGCTGGACACGGCGGCGGACGCCAGCGGCCGCGCAGAGCCGCTTGGCGAGCACACGACGAAGGCGCTGGGGGTGCTGCGGCGAGATCGTGAGAAGCTGCGCGGCACGCACACGCACGTCGACGCGACACACACCTCCGTGCTGGCGTTGCTGGAGGTGTTCCTCACGCCTGTGGGGTTGCGTACCGCGGAGCATGACGAACAGCTCACGGCGGCGCTGCACGAGCTGCGAGACTGTGCGGCGGCGCGCACCACCCTGCTTGAACCCACCGCATGGCCCGGGGATGTGTTCCCTGGCGAGCACCGCCCGCCTCTCCTCCGCGCCGAACAGCTGTCGCATCTTCTGATGAAGGCGCAAGTTGTCCTCGGCGATGACCACGCCGCACTGCAGCCGTTTCGCGCGTGTGTGTGAGGGAGGCACTGTTCGACGACGGAGGGCACACGCCTACTCCACCTCCCTCCCCCTCTCTTTCTCTCATCACACACACACAGACACGCGCGCACGACACGTGTGGTGTCACGGCCACCCTCCGCGCGCGATGGAAGGATGAGGGGCACACGAGTTCGAGCTCCACCCCCCCACCGGTGCTGCGTTTGGCGGTGGTGTCGCTTGTGTTTCTCAGCGTGTCAGCCGCTGGCGTGAGACTGCGCTCACCTTCTCTGTTGTTGTTGTCGCTCTCCGACTCTCCATCAGGAGACACCCCCCTCCAACCCGCACAGACGTGCATCGCAGTAGAACTCACCCACGTGTGCGAGCGGACCAGCAAACGTGCGTGTGTGCGTGTGTGTGTGTGTGAAGAGAGAGAGAGAGAGGTACGCCAATGGAGCGGGGGAGAGGGGTTGGAGGAGTGACGGCGATGCGCACCGACGGTGCTGTCCTAGAAACGAGGCTCAGCCAACGCTTTCATATCTCTCTGTCTGTCTGCCTGTCTCTCTTTTCCACTTCCTCCTCGTTGCTGCGCCAGGGCAACACGAGTCCCACACACACGCACACACACAGAGACACACACGCACACACACACACACACACACACACACACACACACACACACACACTCCGAGCTGCACAGTGCAGGTGTGGTGGGAGAGGAACTCGTCGACGTGGCGCCGCTGCTTTGCCGCGCAATCGTCATTTGCGGTTCCGGAGGAGGAGGGGAGGGAGGGAGGAGAGCGATGGCGTGGGGGGATGGGGGCCGCCCCTCGGCCCGGCTCGCTGCCGGCGCGGTGCTCGTCCTTCTTCTGCTCACCGTGGCGCCACGCGAGGCGACGGCCGCGCCGATGGACTTGTCCTCTCCGGTGGAGCACGCGCACTACTTCATGTTCCCGTCTCACGGCGGTCAGCGGCGGCCCAGCACGGTGGCTCGGGCAGAGTCGACGACCGCGCGGTACGTGCAGCTCAGCAACGGCTCGCGGTTTGTGTGCGACACGGTGAGCGAGCGACGCCGCGACCCGCTCGACCCGTCGAACTACGTGCTGGGGCAGCAGATGGAGGCGCTCATGGGGGTCTTGCACCGCTCCGACAGCCCCTGCGTCCATCACGCGGTGGAGAAGCACGTCGCGGTCTTCTGCTGGGACATGCAGGTGCGCTGGGACATACCGACGGAGAACCGCAGCCGCTTCCTGGGCCGCCGGCAGCCTAGAGCGCCGCAGCTCTACTGGGCAGGAAGGAATCATGTGGGCCGCTACGTCGCCACCGTGTACGGGGACGGCGACGACTGCCCCTACGTCAAGAACCGACCCATCGAGACGGAGGTGCGCTTCTACTGCCGCTACACTGACTTCCAGAACCCGATGCCGTACATGAGCCTCTACGAGTCTTCGCAGTGTCGCTACGTCCTGGAGCTGCTGACCAGCAAGGTGTGCTCCGTGCCGTATCTCGATCACCCCAGCGAGGAGGAGACGGTGCAGTGTCAGATGCTGGACGACTGAGCCACACCAGGCGACCCGAGCCACGCATGCAGTAGCGACAGCGCAAAAATGCGTGAAGCCACGTCTCTCTCTGAGTATGTGTGTGGCTGGTGAGGATGAAGGGGGGCTTGACAGAGGACACTGTGCCGTACCTCTCTCTCTCTGTCGCCTCTTCGTCTCGCTCACACACTCTTGCACTTCATGTCCGCACAATGTCTGCCTCGCTGAGGCGAGATGATACACACACTCTCTCTTTCCCCACCACCGAAGCAGCGGGCTGCAGCTTCTCCGGTGGTGCAGACAGTGTGACGAGTAATGCGCAGATGGGCTGCTGCGCCTGCGTTCAGAGTACATCGTGGAGGACAACTCCTGTGGGACAAAACGTGTCTGTCTGTGTGTCTTACGCGCATGAAGAGGGACAGGTGGGTCGTGTGTGTGTGTGTGTGGGTGTAGTGCAAGACCCTTCTTGGCGACAGCAACGTGACTGAGGTTGCGACCCACGCGCACACACATACAGACGTACACACACAGCAAGACGGTGACTGTATGTGTGTATGTGTGTCTCCCTCTGACGCCCCTTCCTCGCTGGATGGCGCTCCACTATGGCTGCTGCACGAACACCGCCTCCACTTCGCTCTGCTTCCGCCTCTACTCTGCATCTCATCTCTCACGTGTGGGAGCACGGCTGAGTCGCCGGCGAGTTCGTCCACAGAGACGAGGAGTCGTGTACGCACGCGTGTCCTGCCCTCGCCGCTGTCGCTGCCGCCCTCGCGCCGTCTTTGCAGTCATGGCCAGCGCTGTGCCTCCTGTGCCCACGACGGCATCGATACAGCGCCACGTGCTCGACGCACCGATCACTGCCATTACATGGTCAGGAGCCGACGGCGGTGCCGGTGCGGTGTACTTCGCCGCCGGCAACACTCTCTACCGACACCCGCTACCACGTTGCACGAGCGGCGCGGCCGAGGCGCCCCTCACCACGACAAGGCGCGTCGTCGTGGCGCCTCCAGGCACTACCATCAGCGTCGTAGAGGTTGTGGAGACGGCCTCGCGGGCACCCGCTGCCGCTGCTACCACTGCTCGACCGTTGCTGCTGCTGCTGCTCGGGGCGGCTGACCACGTCCTCGCCGTGCACGGCGACGAGGACAGTGACGCGGTGCAGCCTTCCTGCCTCGACCGCCGCATCTGTTGTAGCAGCACAATCCTCAAGGTTGGCGCGGGCCGCGTGTTGCGCATCGCCGCGGATAGGGAGCGCGGCATTGTGCTCGTACACACCGCCACCAACGAACTCTTCTGCAGTGCGCTCGAGCGCATCGTCGACGTGCTGCGCGCCGCCACAGCGACCGCTTCCTCCTCCTCGGGGGGCACCCTCTACGCGGACGTCTCTGCTCAGTGTGCCTTCACCCGCGTGTGCGGCCCGCGACTCGGGGTCGTGCTGGCGGCCGATGGCGTGGTGTGGCACTCCCGCTCTGCCCCCACAGGCACTGGTGGCGTCGCATCAGCGGCAGAGGAGACGCCGACACGCGTGGCGTACCGCCTCTTCTCCGCCACCTACGCTGGTGAGGTGGTGGAGTGGGAGGCGGAGGTGGTCTGCTGTGTCGGTGATGGCCGTGGTGGCGTGGCAGTGGCTCCGCACCGGCTCGCGGCGAGCGCGCGGGAGGGCTCCATCATCTCCCGGACGCAGGCACACCCGAGCGGCTGCGCGATCTTTGCGGTGCGAGTCCGCGTGACTGCCACGCCGCCGGACGCCTCAACGCGTCCGCTCAGCGGTGGCGCGGACGTGCGCTGGCGGACGCACCTGGTCTCCTGCAGCGACGACCGATCTGTCGCGCTGTACGAGCGACGTGACGTCCGCGTTGCAGGACGCGACACCGCTGAGGCGAGCCCGGCAGCGCTGGAGAGCGGTGGCGGCGGCTGGGTGCTGCTGTGGCGCGGCGGCGGCGTCACCTTCGCCCGGAGCCGCGTCTTTGACGTGGCGCTCTACACGACGTGGGACACCGCGCGTCGCTGCGCTGACGTGTACGTTGGGGCCGCAGGCGAGGATGGCTCGGTGCAGGCGATCCACGTCAGCCCCGACGCGCCGGAGTCACAGAGCGCAGCCGGTGTTGACGGCGATGCTGCTGCAGCTCCCGGAGAGGCGCTGTGTCTTGTGCGTCCGCACCAGCACCGCGGCCACGGGGCCTATCGCGTGGCCTTCGCCGCCCCGTCACCGTCGTCCGTGACGCTGCTCTCTGGCGGCTTCGATGGCGCCGTCTTTGCCCACACACTCGCGCAGCCTCCTGCGGAGGAGGAGGAGGGGGAGGGGACGGCGGAGGTGGCCGACGCCGGCACGTCGGCGCACTTGCGCACCGACCAGTTACTTCTCGAGCCCCCTGTTCCCACCAAAGCTGCCGACCACTGTGGCTCAGGCAGCATCACGGCAGCGGGAGGACCACCTGCGATGGGGTGCTCCCCCGGCTCCTCGTCCTCCAGGCTCGATCAAGTGCGCGTCGTGCACGTGGACGCAGAGGGTCGTCTCCTCGCCTGCACCGGCCGTGCGCTGTGCGTGCGGTGCGATGGACCTCCGGTGCGCAGCTGGTGGATGCCCCACCCCAACGTTGCGGCTCCGACGCGTGTCGAGACTGCACCGGCGGACTTGGGCATGCCGGTGGCGCTGGAGAGCGTCGCCGCGTGCTGCCGCGCCTCTGTCCTTCAGGAGCTGCACGTCGTGTCCGTTGGCTGCGCGTTGATCGGCACCACGACGGGTGCTCTCGGCGTGGTGCCCTACTCCTGCGCTGGCGCCGGCCTCCGCGGCTCTCGTCCTGTCTGCGCCGTCGCTGCTGCCTCCACCGCAGGGGATCGTGAGCGGCGCAGAGGCACGTGGGTGGTGCACTCCTTTGGGAAGATAACACACGTGGCGCCGCTGCAGGTGTCGTCCGAGCAGTCCGCGGTGTCGGCCGCTGTGGGAGTGGCCACCGACGCGACGCTCAACGAGTTCCTCGTCGCCACGAGTCATGTCCGACGCACGGTAGTGCTCTCGAGACTGCAGCTGGTGCTGTCTCATCTCGACTTAAATGAAAGTAACGACGGCGGGGCCGCCGGCGTCGCTCACGCCGCTTCTGCCACTCCGGTGGCGCTGCGTGCGCACGCCGAGTGGCACACCGTTGGCGTCTACACCGACTGCCCCGGCGCCCTCACCACCGCGGTCGCGCTTGTCCCAGCGTGCGTCGGTGCCGTCGGTGCCGGTGTGATCTCGTGCTGGCTGCTGCTCGGCGACCGGAACGGGTGTCTGCTCGGTACGCGGTGCACTGTGGAGCACTTCTCTGCTGGCGCCGCCGCCGCATCGCTCGTGGCGGTGGCGGATGTCCACCGCTACGTGTTTGCGGAGCATCTGCGCGTGGCGATCGTTGCCATGTGCGCAGAGGTGAGCGCAGCTGGTGGCGCGACTGATGGAGGCTCGGCATCGCCCACGACGCTGCTGACAGTCGCCGGAACGGGTGGCGTGGTGGAGTTCGTGTATCTGCCCCGCTCCTCAGCGAAGGACGCGAGGGCGGCGGCGGCGGCGGCATTGAAGGCAGTTGCGCTGCCGGCGCGCGCGCGAGAGCCGCTGCGCCTTCCCTTCGACGTCTCGTCTGTGCTCGCCGTGTCGCCGTCTCTGTGGGTGGTGCAGTGCGGCACCGTCGTCTCCGTACTCCACCGCGTCCCGGCGCAGTCCTCGTGGGTGCCGGTGGGGAGCGTCGGCGACGTCCGCGCGCCGCGGCTGCTCGTCGCACGGTGCCGCGCCGGCGGAGGCCCGGCGGCGGCGTTCTTCGCGCACTGCTCCGACGGGCACACGGTGGTGCGGGTGGTGGTGCAGCCCAGTCTGGCGGTGCTGCTGCCGTCGCCGGCGCCGCCACCACCACTACAGCAGTGCGGCGGCGGCGGCCAGACGGCGCGTCTGCACGGCGCTGGTCTGCCTGGGAAGGACTTCACCTGCGCCGCCTACGCCGCCGCGCCGCTGTGTTGTGTTTTGCTTGGGAATGAGGACAGCAGCCTCTCTCTCCTGCCTGTGCCGTTGTCCTCGTCGGCGGTGGCGGGGGGCCGCGACAGCCTCGGCACTCCGCTGAGCGTCTGCGGCGCGCATCACTCCAACGTGCTGGCGCTGGCAGTGCTGCCGCGCACCGAGGCGCAGGCGGAGCTGCGCTTCGTCTCGGTCGGCGGTGGCGCCATGGTGAACCTGTGGGCCGCGGATGTGGTGCACAGCCCGCTGCAGCTGCTCGACTGGTGGTGTGGCAGCGACGGTCTACAGCAGTCGCCCACCGCGGCGGCGGCGGCGACGGCGGTGGTAGCGGGCGAGCTCCACTCACGGGCCGCACCTGCGCCTGTCGAGGGCAGCGTAGCAGGCGCACGCCGCATCGGCCGCGCACGACACGAGCGGCAACGCGGGCGATGCGCTGCGTCGGCGTCGGCGTCGCCCGCGCACACCAGCCGCATCCCCCGCTTCATGGCGGTGGCGGCACTCGGAGAGGACGAGTTTGTCGTGGGCAGCAGCGATGGCACGGTGCTGTTCTTCTGCGTGCGCGACGGCGACGACGCTGTCGAGGCGGGCGGCGCCGACACGTCGGCTGCGACGGCGGTGCTTGTTCTCACCTGGCAAGGTGGGCTCGACGACGAGCAGCCGCGGCCCATCATGTGCGTGAGTGCGGCGGCGGACCTCGTCGTGGCCGGGGACACCAGCGGCGTGGTCTACGCGATGAGCGCCGCGACACACACCGTGCACGACCGCGTGCGACTCGAGGCGTCGTGCGTGAATGCTGTCAGCGAGCTGCACCAGCTGACGGATGCGGCCTGCCCTGGCGCAGACGCCGCCGACGCCCAGCGGTGGCGGTTCGCGGCGGTGCACGACTCCGGGGTGGCGCACGTCCTTGCGCTCACGGTGACGACATGCTCGGCCAGAGTGCTGCGGTCTGCCACGATACACATGCTCTGCAGCGTGTCCACCGGTCTCACCGCCGGCCGCAGCGTGCGCTGGCCTGCGCTGTCGCTTCCAATTGTGGTGGTCACGGAGGAGCGTCTCCTGGAGTTCGACCCGGAGGCGGCGCAGCGCGGCGACTGGCGGTGTCTGCGTGCGCAGCGTGTGAATGTGCGGTGCGTGAGCGGGGCCGCCGTCATGGTCGAGGCGCCGTCTGACGGACGAGTCTTCCACCGAACACATGTGGCGGTGGTGGGCCAAGGCGTTGAACTGTTGAGCTGAGAGGGAGAGGGATTGTGTGTGTGCACGTGTCGCTCTCTCTTTCTTTCTCCGTGTGCGTGCGGCGGATGAGAGTGCCGGAAGACGAGAGGCAGACGCACGCGAGACGACGCAGGAGGTCGGGGGCGTGAGGGGGAGTGATGGCAGTGGTGGTGGTGGAGGGAGCCGAGGGCTGTGCTCGCGCACCAGTGCTGCATCAGCACACACACACACACATACATATGGATACACAGGTCAGGATACAGGCGCAGGCACTGGTACAGGCGCGTGAGGCGATGCGCTCCGCTCTGAATGCGTGGACGCCCGCATCTCCTCCGCGTCATCTGCCGTCAGCTGCACACCGCAGCGTCCGGCGCAGGACGGCTTCGGTCAGAGAGACGCACGTGTCTGATGAAGTCGATGTCTCCCACCCATCCCATCCCATCCCACCTCATCTCTCTCTCTGTGGACTTTGTTCGCTGTGCTCCTCACGTTAACTCATCGGCCGGCGGTTTTTTTTTTTTTTTTGTGTGTGTGTCGTGCGGTGCAGCCTCTACGTGCCCGTCTCGCGGTCTCACCGCAAGCGCACGTCTGTCAGTGTGTGTGTGTGTGCAGAGGGCTGGTCGTCAAACACACACAGACACACACACAGAAAACTCGCGCACAGAGAGAAACGTAGCCGGGATCGCTCCATCCATGTCAGCGCTCATTGAGCTAGTGCGGCGGGCGGCGGCTGTGACGACCCCGTACAACGTGCATGACGCGTTGCAGCTGATCAAGGCACTGGGCGAGCTGCGGCTGAACCGGCCAGAGGTGAGGCGCATCTGCGAGAGGGCCAGCTTCTCGCTCGCCTCGTCGCCGGCAGAGGTGTCGGCGGCGTCCGTGGTGGACGCCGTCAACAGTCTCTGCAAGGCGCAGTCGTCCCACCTCCCCGTCGTGCGGCGTGCCTTGCTGCGGCGCTTCTGCGAGCTGGACGCTGTAGGAGCGGCGCAGTACCACCGTCCCGCCGCGTCACGGCCCTCGTCGGCGCCGCCAGTGAGGTCCGCCAACGTTCGCACGGCTCAGAAGGCTGCGGTGGTGCTCGCCAAGGTGGGCCACGCCGACGGCACGGCCGATGCGACAGAACATGTGCTTCGCCTCCTCCACACGCTGCTGCGTCGCCACGCGGACGACGCAGGACTGCACACGGCGTACGTGGCGCTCTACGCCAACTCCGCACGCTACGCGGCCGATGCGCACTGGTGGAGAGCGCCGGCAGCGACGCAGTCGAGGCTGTCGGTGCAGACGCTCGTGCGGAGTCTCACCTTTCTGCTGCGCGATGCGCCGTTCCTCGCGCGTGCGTCCGGCAATGTTGCCTGGCAGCTGCTGCACCTGCTCCTACTCGTCCCTCCATCGGCGGACGCGGCCGCTGGAGCTGGTACACAGCTCATCAGCGGAGAGCTCTGCGCTGCCTTCGACGCCTCCCTTGCGTCCGGGGCGCCTCTGCGCAGGATGAGCGCCGGCGCCTACGTGCAGTTCATACACACCTGCGGGTGTGACGTCTGCAGGGTGGACCTGCGCCGCGCCTGTGTGCTTCTCAGCCCCCTCGCTGATGCGGAGGCCGAGTCAGTGGCGTCTGCCGCGCCGGCTGAGCGTGGGCGGGTGCGGCTGAACGTGTACGATGCTACGAAGCTGGCTGGTGCGCTGGCTGACATGATGTCGGTCCTCGCGACGCATCCGGCACGTCGACTCCCACGTCCCCCGGCGGTGTTGGGCCAACCACTGCAGCACCACGAACAGCACAGGCTCATCAGCGACGCCATGCAGAGTGAGACAGGGTCCGAGGACACGCACGAGGTGTGGTGTGCGGCGGCACGGCTGTGCTTCTCCGTTTTAGAGAACCTGGTTGAGGCGGAGCACGCGCGTGTGTGTGCCCCTACCTCCAGCGGCGGCGGCGGCCTCGCCGCGGACGCGGTCACGTCTCCAGACCCCTTCCTCGTGACTGCGTTGCTGGACTGCGTTGCCCGAGCAGGTGCGCTGTTGGGGCTGCTGTCTGCGACCACGTCGCGTGCGCACGACTCCAGCCGTGCGTCGCCACCGCTGCTTCCCGCCGTTCCGGTGCTGCTCGAGTTGGTGCCGCTGCTGAAGGACGCACCGCCCACGATGTTGGCGTGGAAGCTGCGCTCGCTCGCATCGGTGTGGGGGCAGGTACGTCTCGGCGCCGACGACGTCGGCAGGCTCGAGCGCGCCGCCGACGGTCTCCTCCGTCGTTACCTCGCCGTCCCCACCACGAGTCGCAGCGTCCGCTCCGACGTTGAGGTGCTCTACGCCTACGCGCGGCTGGCGGGGCCGCGCAGCAGCACCGCGACTGGCGCGTCGGCATGGGAGGAGGAGGAGGAAGAGGAGACTCCGGCACCGACGGCGACGGTGACGCCTGATGCGAGCACAGCGGAGCTGCAGCAGGCCCTGTCCCTGCCACCCTTCGCCGCGCTCGACTCCATCGTGCGCTCCATTGTACCGCAGCTGAATGAGAGACCTGCCGCAGCGCCGGCACTCTCGCTCTCCGACTTCGACATGCTGATCGCTGCCCTCCTTCGGCTCCACGCGCGTCCCCTGCGTCTCACCGCGGCTGAGACGGTGCCGCCACACCTCCATGAGCTGCACTGCGCCGTTGCCGCCCACCACTGTGCGGTGGACGAGGAGCCGGCGGCCGCGACGTCGCTGCGCGCCGCGCGTTTGTACGCCCTGGCGTCTCACGTGAACCGCTCGCCGCAGCTCGGGCACCGCGCTGGGGCTGCGCTGTTCACTGCTGCGGCGCGCGTGGGGGATGATCTCGCGTCTGCCGCCGCCGCGCCTCTGACGTCGCCGCTGATGCTTCGCGCCCTCGCGGTGCTGAAGCAGGGGACAGACGCAGGCGCGGCCGCGCCGCTCGTCCTTCTCGCCACGCTGTGCCACCGATACCAGAAGCACATTGTCGAGGTGGTGCGAGCAGGTGGGCCGCCGGACGCCGTGGCGGGGGTGGTGCGCGTGTTGCGGCGGGCCAGACACGCCGGCGTACAGCTGGTCTTCGCGGAGGACGTTGGTGGGGTGGAGGAGGGCGAGGACGACATCGCATCCCACCCGGTGCGATCCGGGACGCCGGCGCTGCGCTTCCCCGCTGCCCTCGTCTACCTGGAGCGTCTCACGTACGGCGCCGCTGCCGACGTGCTGCAGCTCATCGCGGAGGTTCAACTGAGGTCGCCGGCGCAGGTGCAGCTCGAGGCGCACGTCGTCCCCCACCTGCGTGATGCTCTCCTGGAGAGCCTGGCGAAGGCCAGCGACCCGGAGTGCGTCATACGTCTCGTAGAGTCGAGCCGCACCGCATCCATGTCGCAGCTTCTCTTTCCCCACAAGAAGGACCTCCAGCGGCTGGCTCGGTGTGTCGAGGCGTGCATCCACCGGCTTCTGCGGGCAGCGGCGGTGCGGGGAGGCGAAGAGGCCGTGGTGGTGGTGGTGGAGACGGCGGGCACCGGTGCCCCCGAGCGGCACACCTACCGCCAGCAGGCGAGTCGGCTGCTTCGCGCGCTGGCACGGTCGCACCTGATTGTCCGACTTCCTGAAGCGGCGTCCGGCGCCGATGGCAACGGGCTGCAGCAGTGCATGCTGCAGCTGGCGGACTACGTGAGCAAGAGCACGCACCACGCGGACGCAACGGCCGTCTTGACAACGCGTCTCCTTTGCGGAGGTGTGTAATGTGGCAGCTGCGCCCTCGGCTCACCACCTCTTTCTTCTACACAGACGCACCGACGTGAGCGGGTAGACGTGTCCATCTCTCCCCTCTCTCCCTGCATGATCCTCTTCACACACATCCTTCTCGGACAACAACAAACAAACAACAACTGCACTTTCACGCGTCCGTCTTTGTGGCTGCGCGGTGGTGCTCGGCCTCCATCCTCTGTAGGCCCTGCCAGGCTGCTGGTGCCCCCGGACTGCCTGCGGTAGTCCCGGTGCGCCGCTTCCGTCTCCGTGAGTGGAGGTGCACCATGCGCGCACTTGCACCGGAGTAGACAGACTCAGCCTCTCCGCGGCTCCCGATGACAACTACTGCTCCTCCTGCTGAATCCCGATCTTCTCGTCATTTTTTTTTTTTTTGTTGTTCTGTGTGCTTGCTTGACACGTGTGCACGTGTTTGCCGGTGGCGCGTCTGTGAGTGCCACTGCACCGCTGCAGCGCTGCACGCCATCACCCTGAGGCGTGTGCGTTTGCGTGTGTGTGTGTGTGTGTTGCGTGTGTGTGTGTTGTCTCGTGATTCGAGCTCGGCATACGATCGAGCGAGCATCCTCCCACACGCACACGCACACACGCACACATAGAACGACCACTTGACGATTTGCGCTCGAGATGATGAAAAAAGAGGACACCGGCGCTGCTCTTCGCGATCTCGTCTCATCCACCGCTGCACTGTGCGACGATGACGACGACGCGGACGAAGGTGGGGAGCGGGGCATGTCGGAGCTGGTGTCGCTGCTGCAGCGCAGCCGTGCCCAGCGGCTCCCCCCGCCTTCCTTCGCGCTCGCCCCCGCTGTGCCGCTGCCGCTCTGGCAGCGCGTCGCACTCTCCTCGCTGCAGTCGCGGGAGGCCGCGCTCCAGTCGCAGCGCAAGTTCAAGCACGTCCGCCACGCTCTCGCCCGCGACCTGACTCGGTACCACCTCGAGGTGCGGGAGAGAGCGGAGAAGCAGCTCCGCCAGCAGCGCGAGGCGCGCGCGCGGGCCGGCGAGCGTGTGGCGGCTGGCATCCGCCGCTACTGGTCGAGGCGCGGCGATGCGTACCAGCAGCTGGCGAAGGTCGAGTTCGATGTCATGAAGCACCAGCGCGACCGCCGCAAGCAGGAGGACCTGCTCCGCGAGACGGAGGAGCTGACGCGGAAGCTGCTGGAGAGCATCTTCAGCGCGACGGCGGCATCCCGCAGGCACGCTGCCGGCGCGACGGGGTCCGCCTCGCCCAGCGCCTCGGTGGACGTGGAGGGCTGCGAGAGCGCGCACGACTCCGCCGCCGCGACGACGTTCTGGGAACGAGTCGGCGATGATGGCGGGGACGATGGCGACGGCGATGGCGGCGGCGATGGGGCACCGATCGAGGCGGCGCTGTCGCTGCTCGACACGGAGGGCGGGCGGCGGCCGCTGCGGCACTACCAACGCTCCGCCCTGCGGTGGCTGGTGCACCTCTACGAGAACAACCTGAACGGCATTCTGGCGGATGAGATGGGCCTCGGCAAGACGGTGCAGACCATCGCGCTGCTCTGCTACTTCGCCGAGTACCGCAACGACTGGGGGCCGCACCTCGTCGTGGTACCGACGACGGTGGTGCTGAACTGGAAGGCGGAGCTGGAGCGGTGGGCACCGGGGCTCAAGGTGCTCACCTACATCGGGTCCGCCAAGGAGCGCCACCAGCTGCGCAAGGGCTGGACGAGCGAGGACGCCTTCCACGTGTGCGTCACATCGTACAACTTGGTGGTGCAGGACCGCGCGGTGTTCCGCCGCCGGCCGTGGGGCTTCCTCGTGCTGGACGAGGCGCACCAGGTGAAGAACTTCATGAGTCTCAAGTGGCAGTCGCTCTTCGACCTGCAGGCGGAGTACCGGCTGCTGCTCACCGGCACACCGCTGCAGAACTCGATCATGGAGCTGTGGTCGCTCTTTCACTTCCTCCTCCCCTTCGCCTCGGCCTTCCGCTCGAACGCGGAGTTCAAGGAGTGGTTCAGCAACCCGATGGATGAGATGATCACCGGCCGCACGTCGCTGAACGAGGGCATCGTGCGCCGCCTCCAGTCCCTCCTCCGCCCCTTCATGCTGCGGCGCCTCAAGAAGGATGTGGAGACGCAGTTGCCCACCAAGACGGAGCGGGTGGTGCTCTGCCACCTCTCGCGTCGGCAGCGCGCCTTGTACGACGACTATATGCAGCTCGCCGAGACGCGCCAGAAGCTGCGCGGCGGCGGCGGCAGTGGCGCTGGCGGGGTGCTGAGCGTGCTGCTGGCGCTGCGCAAGGTCTGCGACCACCCCGACCTGTTCGAGGAGCGGCCGACGGTCTCGCCGCTTGTGCTGGGGCACGAGGCTGTCCTAGTGCGGCGCGTGCCGCGTGCGGTGCTGCTGCTCAGCAGCCGAGGCGCAGAGGGCCGCGGCCGGTGGCGCTTTCCACGCCTCTGCGTGGTGGACGTGAACGACGACGATGCAGAGGCGGCGCGCGACATCCGAGGCGTGCCTGCGTCCACGACCCTGCATGACGAGAGCCGCAGCGACAGCGCCGCCGGGGCTGTGCCGTGGTGGCTCGTGCTCACCGCCGTGTCGCGCCACGACGCCCCGACGGGAGCCGCGATGGCGCTGTTTGCAGAGCGGTTCCGCCCCGCCCATGTCGCTGAGGTCCCTGCGCGTCAGCCGTGCAAGGCGGCGGCGGCGGCGGCGGCGTCGGATGCAGCTGCCGTCGGTGGCTGCAGCGCCGCACTCGCTGCCGCCTACGCTGGCGTTTTGGCGCAGGCGCGCGCTGAGGCGGCGCAGCGGCGGCGTCGTACCGCCGACGCTCAGCAGCAGCGCTACCAAGCGTTGCAGGCGGCGCGCAACACCTACGTGCCGCCAACCTGCGTGCTGACGCTGCGCCAGGCCGCGGTGGCCCGGCAGCACCCGCGTCTCTGCCCCACTGTCGCCGAACGCGCAGTGGCGCTGCTGCCCATCGTGGAGCGCGTGTGCGTGTACGTGCCGGCGGTGCTGGCAGCGCACCCGCCGCGGCTGCACTGGAGCCTGCCGATCGCCGACCCTCGTCCGTTCACGCTGCTGGACCGCGAGGCATGCGCGCCGCTCGTTGGCGCCGTGGCCAAGGCGCAGGACGCTGCGCAGCGTGGGTGTGTCGCACCGCGGCGCTGCTTCGACGCGGCCTTCTTCCTGCGCGAGCTGTGGCCGATTCAGGTGCGGCGCAGCTTCAGCTTCCCCGACAAGCGTCTGCTCATCCACGACTGCGGCAAGCTGCAGTTCCTCGAGACGACGATGAAGGAGCTGCGGCAGGACGGGCACCGCGTCCTCATCTTCACCCAGTTCGTGCACATGCTGAACATCCTCGAGCGGTTTCTCGCGCTCATCGGCGTCGCGTACATGCGCCTCGACGGCGCCACAAAGGCGGAGCTGCGGCAGCAGTACGTCGACCGCTTCAACGCGGACCCGCGCATCACGTGCATGATCCTCTCCACGCGCTCCGGCGGCATCGGCCTCAACCTCACCGGCGCCGACACCGTCATCTTCTACGACAGCGACTGGAACCCGACGATGGACCTGCAGGCGCAGGACCGCTGCCACCGCATCGGCCAGACGCGCCCCGTCACCATCTACCGCCTCATCAGCGAGCACACCGTCGAGGAGAGCATCCTGGCCAAGGCACGCGAGCGGAAGAAGCTCAACAACGTGGTCATCCGCGGCGGCCAGTTCCACAGCATCGCTGGCGTGAGTGACCAGTACGACGACAGCGCCGCCGCCTTCGCCGCACTCGCCGATCCCGTCAACCTGCGCAGCTTCTTCCACGACCTCGACGAGGACGCGACGACGTCGGCCGCGTCGGTCGACACCGCCACGGCCCCGCTCGACCTTCTGGCCGCCATGGAGGACGTGGAGGACGAGGAGGACCGCGCCGCCGGTCAAGAGCTGCGGCGCGAGATGGCGGCCCACGCTGCGGAGGAGGCGGCGGACGGCGGCAGCGACGACGGCGACAGCGCCACGGCGGACGGCTCCTTCGCGAAGGCTGGCGATGACGCCGCCGCGGCGGCGCAGCAGCACATCGCTGGCGACAAGCGGTGGCGTGTGCGACTGCCAAACTCGCTGCTGGACGCGCTCCTCGCCCCACTCCAGCCAGCCGGTGGCAGCGCAGAGGCGCAGGAGAGTGAGGCGCAGCCAGCGGCCCCTCCTTCCGCGGCGGTGCTGATGTCTGCGGTGAGGAAGCGGCAGCGTGAGGTGGTCCGCAAGGCCCACGCGCCTGTCGATCAGCTTCTCGCGTTGCAGTACGGTCGCTGCCGCCGCGCCGATGCAGAGGAGCGCTACGACGCGTTGGCGGTGTCCTACGAGGCCGAGGTGCGCGATGACAGCGACGCCTCTGATCTAGAGGACGCGGACCTGGCCGTCTTTCGACCGCGATTCCGTGCCGAGTACCGCCTGGGCTCCTGAGGACACTGACTCGCAATCACACACACACACACATACATACACGCAAAACGAACACACAGACACACACTGCGGTGGTCGTTATGGATGTACTCCGCAAAGTCTCACACGACCCGTACCCGGCGCCATCACCTTTATCGTCTCTCTTCCCCCACCGCTTCTCACCTTCTCACTGTTCCTTCTGTCCCCCCCCCCCATACGCGAGCCTGAGAGCCTCACCAACCTTCACGCACAAGGAAGCACACACGCGCTCTCACACTTGCACCCACGCATACACACAAACACACACACAGTTCCTTCGACAGGATCGTCTCAACCGCAAGGAAAAGAAAAAAAGAACTCAACGAGAAGCACGGTCTCATACACGTTCATATTTGAACACACATACACACAAAACAACAACAACAGCAGCAGAACAAAAACAAAAAAAAAACTGTAGCGAGCGAACACAGACGAGTCTCGCGTCACGAACAGTTATGGCGCAGCGCTTTGCCGTCAAGAGCCCCGCCACCGGGGCCGTGGTGGGCGAGTACGTGCAGCAGCACGTGTCAGAGGTCGCGAAGGCCGTCGCCTCCGCGCGGGTGGCGCAGCGGCAGTGGGCGAGCTTGAGCTTTGACCAGCGTGGGGCGCACTTGAAGAAGATGAAGACGTTCCTGGCAGCGAATGCGGAGCGCGCCGGTGAGGTGATCACGTCGTGCAGCGGCAAGGCGCGTCAGGACGCGCTGGCGACGGAGGTGATCCCTGGCGTCCTGGCGTGCGACTGGTATGCCAAGAACACCAAGAAGGTGCTGGCGCCGCAGAAGCTGCCGGTGGGCTCCATCTTCTTCGCCAACAAGTCCAACACCATTCATTACGAGCCGGTCGGCGTGGTGGCCATCATCTCGCCGTGGAACTACCCCTTCTCCATCCCCTTTGGCGAGGTGCTCATGGGGCTGATGGCGGGGAACGCGGTGCTGCTGAAGGTCGCCACGAACTCCACCCCGGTCGGCGTCTTCATCGAGGAGGTGGTGAAGGCCGGCGAGCTGCCGGAGGGACTCTTCCAGCACCTCGTCATCGGCGGTGCCGAGGCGGGGCCGGCCATGCTCGCCTCCGGCATCAACAAGCTCTTCTTCACCGGCAGCGTCGGCGTGGGCAAGAAGCTGATGGCCGAGGCCGCCAAGACTCTGACGCCTGTGTCGCTGGAGCTTGGCGGCAACGACCCCATGGTGGTGCTCAAGGACGCCTCCATCGAGCGCGCGGTGAACTGCGCGTGCTGGGGCGGCTATCAGAACGCGGGGCAGAGCTGCGGTGGTGTGGAGCGCATCTACGTGGATGAGTCCATCTACCCCGAGTTCCTCGCGCAGCTGAAGGCAAAGACGGAGGCGCTGCGGCACGGCCCCGACAGCGGCGCCTTCGACGTGGACATGGGCTGCATCACCACCAAGGGGCAGTACGACACCATCGATGCGCAGGTGCAGGAGGCGCTCGCGCAAGGGGCCAAGATCGAGGCGCAGAGCCAGCCGACGGCGACCTGTCCCAAGGCCGGCCTCTTCTACCCTGCCACCGTCCTCACGGGCTGCACGCCGGCGATGCGCATCATGCGGGAGGAGACCTTCGGCCCCATTCTACCCGTCGTGCCCTTCAAGACGGAAGAGGAGGGGATCCAGATGGCGAACGACTGCAGTCTCGCCCTCACGAGCAGCGTCCACTCGCGCAACATGAAGCGCGCGAGGGCGGTCGCGATGCGGCTGGAGAGCGGCGTCGTCACGATCAACGATCACCTCTTCTCGCACGGCATGTCGGAGGCGCCGTGGGGCGGGTGGAAGGAGAGCGGCATCGGCCGCACCCACGGCTACCTCGGGCTCAAGGAGATGGTGAACGCCAAGTGCATCAACGAGGACATGCTGCCGGCTGGCATGGCCCCACGCAACCTCTGGTGGTACCCCTTCACCCGCGAATCGTACACCATCCTGCGCCACGCCCTCGCCTTCGCCGCGCCGACGAGCATCGGCAACATGCTCGCCAGCCTGTGGCACGTCGTGCGACACTGCACATACATGTTCCGCCCGTGGAATGTGAAGGAGAAGCAGGAGTAGGGCAGCACGCATGCGATGACATCCCGGTCACCTCGCGACTCGACTCAACACGTGGCCGCCGCTCCTCCTTCCGCCGCTCGTCTCTCCTCCTCTTCCTCCTCCTCCGTCCTTCCCCTCTCGTCTCGTGTGTGTGTGTGTGTGTGTGTGTCTGTGTGAAAGTGTATGAGAGAGGCGGGGGAGGAGGAGGAGGAAGAGGAAAAGTGTGTCTACTGCTTCCTCGGCACCTCTCCAGGTAGTTATCGTGGTGCTTCCTCTATTGGCTCTCCTGCTTCTCTCTCGAGGCACTTGTCTCCCCCACTCTCCCCGCCTCCTGCCATCGCTCGTTCACGTCTCTCTCTCTTTCTCGATCGCTTTCTCAAGAGGGCTCGCACCCTCCCCCTCCCCTTCTTCCCCACTTGTCCTCACTTCCACCTCCATGATCCTCTATCTCTATCTCTATCTCTCTTTCTTTGTGTGTTGTGTATCTTCGCTGCATTCTTGAACTTCACGTCTCCGGTTCTGCGCCTTTGTCGACCCTTGGCCTGTGCGGCGTCTTGCGTTTCTGTTGTTATGGCTGCTGAGCCAGTACCACCCCTCCTGATGGACTCCGCCGACCTCGCCGCCTCCCTGGCGTCTCGCTCTCACCTCTTCCTCCCTCTCCCACATCTGTCTTGGCTTACCCAGCGCGCTCTGCACCTCACGCCGAGTGTGGAGAGCAGACGCGCTACCGACAAAGGACCCCCCTGCAGGACCTCTCTCACTCGCTGTGTCTCGTCGATCTCTGGGCTGGGTTGACGTCTTCTTCTGGGCCGTCTCTCTTTCTTTCCCTCGCCCACTTCATCCTGTTTTTGTTTATTGTGTGTGTGTGTGTGCTTGTGCGTATGCGTGCGATCCCATCGCGGCGTATGTGGACAGCCGAGCGGATGGCCGTGCCATGGAGTCTCGAAGCGTGCGTGTGTGTGTGTGTGTGTGTGTGTTTAGACGAGACGATAGAGAAGGTGGTGAGGGGGGGAGGAGGCAGCAGCGTGCGCTTTCCGGCGTCGCTCTTCAATACGGCCTCCCCTCACGCCCTGCCCTCGCTGCTCTCGTGCACTCTGAAAGATCTCTGCTTCCTCTCTCGCCACAGAAAGGGTGTTTTTTTTTTTTCTTTTGCTTCTGCACCGCGAGGCAGTGGGCGGGTGGCAGGGAGGTGTGTGTGCGTCGTGTCAGCAGGGGATGGACACCGTGTCCTCCGCTCATCTCCTCCTTCTCCATCTTTGTTCTCGACATACTATCACACACACACACACACACATACAGACACGCGCACAAACGCGCGCGTGCTGTGGCGGATGCAGGAGGGGATGCAGGTGAAGCAGGAGGAGGGGGGGGGGGCAGAGGACACACATTTGTACTTTGCGCGTCTTCTCGCACACACAATCACTGGGCATGCCTACAGTTTGAAGCGCAGCGACGTCGGTGGCTGAGCGTTGGTGGTGGGCTCGCATGATGTAGGTACTGCGGGAGAGACGTTGTCCGTGCCGTTGGTGGAGAAGAGGAGGTGGAAGGAGGAGGGAGCTTCGGTGCCGCCTGCGCGCATTGAGGGGCACCCTCCTGCTACTCACTTCATGGCGATGGTATCGACGCGTACTCCTCTCACAATCTCCTCGCTGCTCTGCCTATGAATCTCCTCACCTCTCTTTCTCGCTCTCTCACACTCGCCTTGCACTGCGGGACGCTGACACGTGCCTCATCGGCCACCAACGACGACAGTTGCAGCTGTCTCCAACCAAGACCGAGGTAGCCTAGCTCTGCTGTTCTTTTTGTTTTTTTGTTTATTGTGTGCGTCTGCTTCTCGCCCGCTCACTCATTCAATCACTCTCTCACCTACACACAAAGGAAAAAGAAAAAAAAAGGGGTACGTGCGGTGTCTCACAGCCGCGCGGCTCGCGTCATGTCGTCTATCGAGATCTCTCCTGGAGAGCGGCAGCACATCGACTACCTCGCCGATCTCTTCGCCGTAATCATCGCCATCGAGCAAATCGAAAAGGCGAACAGACGCGATCTGCTGCAGCAAGATCAGTACGACGCCACGGTGCGTAGACTCCTCGAGAAGTACAAGAACACCGTGGCGCATCTGCAGAGTGCCCGCAACCCGTACTTCACCACGATCGATGATTTCTTCGACAAGTACTGCGCACGGTGCCCGGCGGCGCGGGCAACCATTCGCGATGGCCCGGTGAGCAGCTCCAACGAGAACAACGCCCGCTTCCTCGCGCGCCAGTCGGTGGAGTGCAGCGACCACTTCATCACGCTGCTCGACTCGCTGCGCCTCCAGCAGACCTCCGTCGACGTACTCAACCCGCCCCTCGGCGACCTGCTGCAGGTGCTGGGCAAGCTGCACCTGAACAAGGAGGACTTTTACGTGCGGTTGCAGCGGTGGCAGGGCCGGCTGGACAGCATGAACGCCGCCGACATGCTGGACGACTCGGCCACGCGGGACTTCGCCTACGACCTCGAGCGCGGGTACGCGTGCCTGAAGGCGTACCTCGAAAGTGATCCCACCCTCTCCCGGCGGCGGTAGAGGCCTGCAAGAAGGTGGAGGCGGCGGTGGGCATACGCGATGGAGACACGTGGAGCGGAGGTGGTGCCGCTAGGCGAGTGTAGAACCGCGCGACACTCCTCTCCACCACGTGTTCCTCCAGCCCCCCTTCTTCATCTCGCTCCCTCTCTCTCTCTTCCTCCCCTACATCGCCCGCTACCACCCAAGCAGAACTATGGATTGTGCAGTGTGGCGTCTTATCTTGATGTCGCGCTGCGGCTGCGCGCGCGAGTGCCTTCGTTGCTGTTGATACGCTCCCTCTCTTTTTTTTTTTCCTTTGTAGCTCGTGCCGTGTTGTGTGACTCTCCTCTCCACATCCTTCATTTCCTCGTCTTGGTCGCACGAGGTGCCGACAGCATCGCCGGCACACACACACACGCCGGAAGAGAGAGAGAGAGAGGCAGAGTAGGACAGAGACAATAGGCGGGGGTGTTGAACTTTGAGAGGGGGCGGTGTCGGTAGTGGAGGTGCCTGCCTCCCTCTCCCACCTCTCTCTCTCCTCTCCTTCTCCACCGTCGGAAGTCTGCATGTGTGTTTGTGTGTGCGCGCGTGTCAGGGTGCTGACTGTGCCGTGTGGTGGCACCTCAGTGCATCGGTGAGCAAGGCATCCATCTCCTTCTTGTGCGTGTGTGTGAGTGTGTGTGTCTATGGGTCCATTCATGCATCTTCATGTCCAGATCCATGTACCGGAGACGGCGGTTCTGCTCGCGTGACCGTGACTGGCGCACAACACAGCGCACACGAGGCGTGTGTGTGTTTGGACACCTGCGTCGAGGTGGGGGACGCCGTCCCCCCGCATCGTTCGTGCAAGAGAGAGAGAGGTCTCTCCTCCCTCCTCCTTCTCTGGTGTACAGGCGACTTCCCACCTCTTCTACCCTCGCTTGCCACGTGCTTCGGCGTTTGTCGTGTGCGCGCATTTGTGGGGATGCGACAGAGCTGCGCGCTCACCACCGCTGTCACTGGTCTCCTCTCTCTCCTCTCGGTCTCTCTCCCCTTCACTACTCTGCCATCCGGGAGTGCAGTGTCCGGTACACACGATACTTGTACACCCGGACGTGTGTGTTTGTATTTGTGTTCAGAACACCACAAAAAAAAAAAAAAAAGACGAGACGGTGCACGTCGTGGACGCTAGTGTGTGCGTACCATCTCTTTCTCTCTCCCCCTTACCACACACACACACACACACACACTGAATCAAAAGCGCAGACCCTCGTACCCGAGAGGTTGACGGCGGTGCTTCGCCTGGTCCTTTTTTTTTTCTTGAACGAGGAGAAGTCGACTCCTCCTCCTTGTCCTCCTGTCCCTTCGCGATCGACAGGGGGGTTTGCACTGGATCATGTCACGATACGTGCCACCACACCGTCGGCAGGAGGCGGCCTCTGCGTCCGATGACGCCGCCACGACCAACTCCCCCGCTTTTCAGCAAGAGGCGTGGCGCGCCTTGGCCCGCAGTATCACCGGCGTGGTGAACCGAGTGAACAACGAGAACATCGAGTCCTCCGCGGTGGAGCTGTTCCGCGAGAACCTGGTGCGTGGCCGAGGCTTGTTCGCGCGTAGCATGATGCGCACGCAGCAGGTGGACCCCGACCTCACCCCGGTCCTCGCCGCCCTCGCCAGCCGCATCAACAAGGAGCTCCCGAGCGTCGTGCAGCTGCTCTGCCGGCGCCTCGTCGTCCAGTGGGGACTGGCGTACCTGCGTCGGGACTGGCGCTACGTGGAGAACGCGAGCCGCTTCCTGGGCTGGCTCTTCCTCCTGCAGGTGGTGGAGGTGGACATCGTCTACCAGCTGCTGCTCAAGCACCTGACGGCGGAGAAGCGGGGCGACGAGGACATCGACCAAGCGGCGAAGTTGTTTCGTGAAACGTCCAAGGTGATGTCGCTGCGGGATCGGCGCTCCTTTCACGAGCAGATCCTCACCCCCTTCCGGGACCTGCTGGCGATGGACGACGAGACCCTGCGGCTGTCGTCGCGCTCGCAGGCGGTGCTCGAGTCGTGCCTGAAGGAGGTGCAGGCGTGGGAGCGGCGGAAGGAGCGAGAGGAGGCGGTGCCCGAGTACCTTGTCCTCTTCGACCTCGCGACGCAGCAGACGCACGAGCTGGACCTCGATGAGCGGTACGCGACCGAGGACGCGCTGGACCGGTACGCCTTCGACGCCGAGTACGACGCGCACGAGGCGCAGTACGAGTCGGTGCGTCAGACGCTTCTTGGCGAGGACTGGGAGATGGAGCTGCTGCAGCAGGTCGCGGACGCCGAGGTAGACGACGATGGCGAGGAGGACGGCGAGGGCAGTGGCGGGGAGAGCGACCGCGGTGACGGCGCGGTGGCGACGGCACCGGCGGCAACTGCACCGGCTGCCGCGCCATCGCCTTCCACCGCCGATTTGGACGCGTCCAAGACGCTGATCAACGCGGAGGAGCGGCAGCTCCGGCGCGAGGTGTACCTGGCGATGCGCAGCAGCATCCGCGCCGACGAGGCAGTGCACAAGATCCTGAGACAGATGCAGCCGCAGACGGAGCGGACCATCTGCTTCATGGTGATCGAGGGCTGCTGCGAGGAGCGCGCCTACCGCAAGATGTACAGCATGGCAGCGGAGCGTCTGTGCAAGAGCAACTCGCGCTTTCAGGCCTTCTTTGTCGAGGCATTTCACGCCCGCTACGAGAGCGCGGGGGAGCTGACACTGAAGCAGATCGAGTACACGTGCAAGGTGTACAGCCATCTGCTGCGCACGAACTCCATCTACTGGAGTCGGTGCCTGAGTTGCCTGGACGTGGTGGAGAACAACGAGTCGCAGCGGCTGATCATCCAGTTCCTCTTCAAGGGGGTGGCGGAGGAGATGGGCATGGCGGCGGTGCTGGAGCGCTTCCAGAAGGACGAGGAGCTGCGCTGGCACACGCAGCGGCTCTTCCCGCTCCACCAGGGGATCGACGTGCTGAAGAGCGCCGTGAATCTCTACGTGGCGATGGGGCTGCAGGAGATGTCGGCACCGCTGCGGGCGGCGCTGCAGGAGGAGCGGGCAGCGCACAAACGCCCCCGCATGGAGCACTAAGGCGAGTGAGTGTTGAGTTTGTGTGTTTGTGTGTGTGGGGGGACGGAGGCAGATGAGTACCCAATGTCGCCGCTCTTTTCCATTCTCACACACCTGTGTCTCCACACGTTACTCGGGTGCCTCGCACACCTTCGTCTCCGCGTTAGCTTTGTGGGAGTCGAGAGAGAGAGAGAGGGTGAAGGTCTACTTGTGCACCATCGATGGCGGACACCTGCAGAGCCGCCGCCCCCTCACACACGTGCACACGCACACGCACCTCCTCAACACCGATGAGGAAAAGAAGAAGAAGAGGATGACCGTCGCAAGAAACAAACAACAACGCCAACAACAAACAAACAAACGTGGATGTTGCGGCGCCGCTCGGTACGCCTCCCTCCTCTGCCCTCCCCTCGCCGGCTGTATCGGGGGGGGTGTAACGAGGTGGTGGAGAGAGAAGAAGCGTGTCGCTCTCTCTCTCTCTCACTCGGTGGGTCGAAGAGGGGCATGACCAAGTTGAATTCACATTTTTCTTTTTTTTTGTTTTCGACTCTCTGCGGAGGAGCAGAGGGAAAGGGAAAGGGTAAGAAGAGAGCGGGGGTCAGGCCTCCGCACTCCCTCCCTTCCTCGGTGTTGGCCGATGAGAGGGAGAGCGGCTCGAGTCTGTTGGACCTCCTTCAATGGGTGCACCGGTGTCCTCCGCCCCCTCTGACACACTCGCTCGCCATCCTCCGTGCACCTTGTTCTCCTCCTCCTTCTCTCCTCCACAAACTTCTTCTCTGTGTGTGCATTTCTCATCTCTCACCCCCCCCTCCCTCCCCCTCGCCAAGGGAACACCAACGCTCATTCATTCACACACACAGACAGACAGACAGACGTAGTCTTCCACACACTCTTCGACGCAGTACAGCAACGTGTTATTCACTCTTCCTCTCTCTTTGGGTTTCTGTTGTTCCCTGTTCAGCTCTCCAACTCGTGGCTCCACCTCGCTTCTGTCCACACTCCCTCTTCTCCCCCCCCCGTAAGTCTGTTGCGTGGAAGCACGTCGCGATGACGTCGAGCTTGAAGTCCAGCTCATGCCGCAGCTTCGTCAGCGTGAGGCCCTTCACGCCGTCTGAGGCGAAGGTGTGCCCGGAGGACAGCGCCATTCCGCGTGGCATCCTGGAGTGGGACGGCGACAACGTCATCTCCGTTCGCGACCCGCAGAACTTCTTCGAGATACGCCGCAACGCCATCTTCCCCGTCGGCGAGGTGCTGTGGGCCTATCAGGAGCCCGGCGACGTCACCTCCAAGTCGGCCAAGAAGCGGCAGCTCACCACACAGCAGGATGTCTACAACCGCGTCGTGGCGCCGGCGATACCGGCCATCGTGGAGGGCTACAACACGGCCTTCTGCGTTGCCGGCGCCAGCAGCAGCGGCCGCTTCTACACCCTCTACGGCGGCGAGGCGCAGGGCGCCAACCGCGGCATCCTGCCGCGCTTCGCCGAGGACATCCTCGTCGCCTTCAAGAAGAACGCGCTGGCGAACAGCTTCCTCAGCGTGGAGCTGGAGGCGATCGACATCTCTGGGGAGAGCTACATCGACCTCCTCGCGATTGGTCGGCGCACCGGCACGCAGAAGGAGTCGGCGGACTCCATCAAGCTGCAGTCCACCCCTACCGGGCCGCGGCTCACGGGTGTCAACAGCATCGACGTGGAGAGCACGCCGGAGCTGCAGAAGGCGATCCAGCAGCTGCACCGCATCGTCGAGAAGCGCAGCTGCACGCACACCGTCTCGATGCGCTTCACCGAGACCTTCGAGTTCGAGGACCCGGCGAACGCGAACCAGTCTGTGAGCAAGTCGCGCCGCGTGCAGGTGCTCTTCGTGCTGCTGCGCAACATGCCCTCCGCCTTCCAGCGCTGCGTCGACGTTGCGGTGGAGCACGACAGCGGCGAGAATCCACTGGCTAAGGTGCCGGTGCGCGAGACGGCCTTCACGAAGCTGTACCCAACGCTGCTCCAGCAAGGGTTCCACCTGAACATCATCTCCTGCGTCAGCCCGTACTACGAGTACATGCGGGAGGCCATCAACACGCTGCAGTTCAGCGTCAAGGTGAAGGAGCTGAAGGGCAATCCGCAGCCGGTGCAGGACGAGAGCCTCGTCGAGATGCGGCGGCTGGCGGACGAGGTGAAGGACCTGCAGGTGGAGGAGCGGAAGCAGCACGAGGCGATGTCGGTGGTGCAGGGTGAGCTGAACGCGCGCGAGGTGGAGCTGATGAAGCAGGAGGCGAACTACAACAAGACCGCGAGCGACATTATTGAGTCGCAGCATCACGTGAAGCTGGCGGCGATCGGCCGCAACATGGAGGCGGAGCGGTCGAACCGCGCGCGCAAGCACATCAACATGGAGCTCAACAAGAAGCGGGCTGAGATCAAGGCGTTCCAGCAAGCGCAGACGTCCACCGACGCGGCAACCAAGAAGCTGATGCGCGACGCCGACGATGCGAAGGTGCGCGCGGACGCGATGGAGGCGAAGGTGAAGAAGCAGAAGGAGAACACGGCCATCTACGAGGCGCGGCTGAAGGAGTACGAGGAGGAGGACCAACTCACGGAGAAGATCGAGGCATTCAACATCGCCTCCCCGGATGAGCAGCGCAACATCCTCATCAACGAGTCGGAGGAGAAGAAGGCCGCGGACGCGGAGGCGCAGAAGATTGAGATTGAGCGCTCCACCGCGAAGGCCTTTGACACGACCGAGGAGCGCAAGCGTGCGATTCAGGCGGACTACGATGCAGCGTACAAGGCCAGTGCCCCGAGCCGCGAGAAGCAGCAGCTGGAGGAGGAGATCGCCAAGTACGAGCGGGAGATCGCCGACGCCGAGAAGGAGATGCGCCGTCTGCAGGGCGAGATCGACGAGAAGAAGGCGCAATGCCAGTGCACCCTCATGTAGCGCCGCTGCTGATGTGCGGCTCTGCACCTCAGCCGCGTCTCGTGGACCTCCTCTTTTTTTTTTTTTGTTCACACTCTTCCCTTGCTGGTGTTGGTGTGTGGCGGCGCGTCGCTTCTCCCGCCTCTTGGCTTCGTTGTTCTCCCCCTCCCTGTCTGTGCCGCAAAGCCACGTCATTGTCGAGTCTTCACACCGCCGCGACACCTTGTGTCCCGGCCCCTCACCTCACAACAGCGTTTTTGTTTTAGTCACACGTGCGGGTGAAGGTGTGTGTGTGTGTGTGCGTGTGTGTGTGTGTGTGGCTTGCTCTCTCTCTCTCTCTTACACGCACTTGACCATTGATCTCTCGCGTCGCACGTGTTCGGCTGCAACGTTTTTTTTTTTTTTTTTTTGTATTTCTCTTTCTCTTTCAGCGTCAGCGCATTCTCTCTCTCTACCTCTCCGGCGCCGTCGTTACCATTGTCGCCCACTCTCTCCCCCCCCTCTTCTCGCAGCGTTGCGTTGTTGGACGCCCCGGCCATCACTTCCACTGCCACGCCGCCGTTCATCACACGCTCTTCCCGCTCCCCCTTTCTTTCTCTCTCTCCCTCTCGCTTCCCTCGTTGGTTGCTTGTCTCTTGGCGTAAGAGTAGACAACTGCTGTTGCCGCGTCCAGTCAGAGTCGTTGGACCGTGTGTGTGTGTGTGTGTGTGTGTGTGTGTGTGTGTGGTTGTTGTTTGTTTGCCGTTGTACGCACTTGTACCTTCTTCATTGCAATGACGTCCTCCTCCCTTCCTCCACTCCATCTTTCCCCCCTCCTCGAGGAGGGATGGAAGACGTGTTGGTGGCGGGGCTCGGGCAGAACGGAGGGAAAGGGAGGGAGGGAGGATGGCGAGCACGCTGTGCCTGTGAGGCGGAGAGGGGAGCGAGGGGGCGGAGACGACGGCAGAGCTGGTGGCGTTCTTGAAGGTGTAGCCTCCACGATCAGCGCGGCCGCACGCCACCTTCGCCGTCGCACTCTCGTCCTCCGCCTCCCCTCCTCCCCACTTCTCTGACTCGCTTTCCTCCTCCTGAATAGGTTCTCCATCCGCCGGGGACCTTTCACGTTCGCTACTTCTCGTCTCCGTCGACGTCGCATGTACATCTCCGACTCTTCTCACTTTTTGTTTCCGCCTTCGTTGTCGCGTTGATGTGGATCGGACGCAGCTCCCCTCGCACACATCTCTTCATCAGCTCAGAGTCGCCTCCCTCCTCTTTCCCTTCTTCTCTCCTTCGCTCTGCCTCTTTTTTTTTTTTTTTCTAGAGATCCACACGCGATCGAGCGCCGCACTTCGTACGTGTGTGTCTGTGTCTCTCTGTGTGTGTGTGTAGGTGGGTGCTCATTGACTGGAGACAACCTCCACGGTGGCGTCTCGAACTCGTGGAGGTGGTGGGCAACTGCAGCAACACAGAGTGTGATGAGCGCGGGGTGGTGCGGACGGGCTTCATCGCGTGCCCCCCTCCTTCTATCCTAGCACTGTGGCGACGCGGAGCTAGAGCAAACAAACAAAAAAAAAAACCGAGTGAGATGGCGTCAGCCTCATTGTCCTCCGCCCCTCCCCCTCTTGTCTGGACTCCGCAGCCAAGTGCTTGCCCTCTCTCCGTCCCCCAGACACCCGGATCGTTCAGCTCACGCATCTGCACGTGGTGATGCTGTATGTGGCTGACACCGGACGTGTGCCGTGTGTGCCTTCAGCGCGTGGCTTTTGGACTCGACTTTGTACCGCCGCGACATGTCGCTGCACCGACTGCCCTGCCTTGCGGGTGCCTCTCCAACTCTGCTTCATGACCACCAAAACACACACACACGCACGCAAATACACACTCTCTCTCCTCAACCTGCCGCTTGTTGTTGCTCGTTCTCTCTCTCTCTCGTCACACGCACACGCACTCACACACACACACACACTTCGAACATCTTCTTTTTTTATTTTTTCCGGATGAGTGTAGTATGCGTAGAGCTTACGTTCTCTGCTGCTTCACCACCGCCCATCTTGCTGTCCCTCACGCTGCTCCTCCGCTTCTTGTCCTCACACACGCAAAGCAGGCACACGCGGACCGGCAGACAGACAGAGGCAGACACACTTTACTCACTCAGTCACACGTGTGAGGCCGCACTGCGTGTGTGTGCCGTCACCAGTTTCATTTTCTCCCTCGGGGTTGCTTTGTGCGGCGTGTGCAGCGCTGCCTCTCTGCGCTCCTCACCACCAACACTCTCTAAAGAGAAAGTTCTCTTTCTTTTCTTTTGTTCTTTCGTTCTTTCGAGTCCCCGCGCGTTCGCTGCGGCGCTCTCTCTCACTCTCTCACCCTCTCTCACTCTCTCTCCCCCTTCCATCACCTCGTCGGTGCTCTTCCTCTCCCACACTGGTGCGAGAATGGTGCAGTTGTCGCTGATAGAGGAGATCAAGGATAAGGCCTCGCGCCTTATCCCTACCGCCTACATGGAGATCGTGGAGGAGTGCACGGTGCCGCACCTTCTCATCCCCACCTACGAGCACGTCAAGTTCCTCTCCGACACGGTGAACAAGAAACCAGAGGCGATCGTCGACGTCGTGCGGGCCCTGCGCCGCCGCATCGCCGACGCCGACGTCGCCGTCAAGCACTTGACAATCCAACTTCTCGACTCCATGATCAAAAACTGCACGACGGCCTTCCACGTCGAGGTCGCATCGCAGAAGGGGCTGCTGCGCGACCTCGTCGCCGTCGCGTGTGTGCAGCCCACCACCGGACGCGCCATGCAGGCGAAGGAGGCCGCGCTGCTTCTCACCCTCAACCTCAGCATCTGGTTCCGCGGCCACCCGGCGGAGGAGTGCTTCATTCTCACGACGCTCGCCGATGATGTGCGCAATCAGATGGGACCGAACTGCTTCGAGGGCCTCGAGCCGGAGCGCAACGCCCGGATGCGGATGCAGCCAAACCCGGCCGCCAGCCGCCAGCGGCACCAGTCGGAGCAGCGCGCAGGGGCCGGTCGTGACGACCACGCGACGCGCTCGCACGGACACAGCCGCGAGCGGCAGAGCATGGTGGACGCCGTCGCGATCGACCTCCCCACGTCCGAGCGTGTGGCGGCCATGCTGGATGCCTGCATCACCTTCTCCGAGTACCTGAGCAACGCCGAGATGAACACGGACGTTCCCTTGGACGAGGACGATGTTGTGCAGAGCTACATGTCGCAGGTGCGCGAGGATCACAGCTACGTCACCATCTTGCTCTCCTCCAACCTGCAGCTGGACCGTGACGTGCTGCGCACCGTCGCGGACAGTCAGTCGGCTGTGCTGGCCAAGGTGGACAGCGCCACAGGACCGCCACACACGCGCGCCACGGTCGCCAGGGCACCGACCCCGCCGCCAGCGGTGCCGTCCACTGCAGTGCGCTCCGCAGAGGACACGGAGCAGCAGCAGCAGCAGCAGCACTTGAGCCGCACTCCTCCGCGCGACGCGACCGCTGCTGCGCCGCCCCACACGTCACCACCGCGCGCAGAGGCGCCAGGCGCCTATGCGCGGACGCCGGCCTTCGCCACTGGCAATTCGCCAGCTCCAGTGGCCGCACCGCCAGCCGCTGCCGTGGCCCCGACAGTGGACGACTTGTTCGGCGATGTGCAGGCCGTGCAGGAGGCGGCGGCGGCGGCGCCAACGTCGCCGGAGCGCACCGCGGCGCCACCGCCGTCGGAGGCCGCGCCATCTCCGGCCTCGCCGCCGGTGGAGGACCACGTCTTGTCGACGTCCGCGCGTCTCGACGTGGAGCCGGCGCCGACAGCGACACGCATGCAGTCGAGGGAGGAGGCAGAGGGGAATGATGTCCGAGAGGACGCCGGGGAGCAGACCGCGGCAGACGGTGCTGCTGCTGATGCTGCTGCTGCAGAGCCCAAGACGGAGACGGAAGCTGCGAAGGAGGCGGAGACGCCGGCCGCTGCCGACGCTCCTGCTGCCGCCACCGCCACAGACGCACCGCCGAAGGACGACGATGACTTTGACGCGTTTCTCGAGGGCCACATGGGGAACTGAGACGCTCACCCGTGTATCTCTCCTCCCTTCTGTGCAGATGGAAGCAGAGGAGGTGTACCTCCGGGGGGGGGGGTACAATGACTCTCGTGCGCGTTGGAGGCAGTATGTGTGCGTGTGTGTGTGCGTGTGTGTACGGCACAGGGGCGGGGGGCCCCCGCTTCCCTCGTCCTACCTCTCTGTCTCTCGCCTGATTGATCTCCCCCCTGCCTCTCATCCCTCATTCGCTGACGTGGCTTCTTCCTCCTTCTCTTTCCCCTCCTCTCTCCACGTCCCAGCCGCACCTGATCTTTCGTGTTTTTTTTTTTTTTTTATGCTTCGCTGCAGCGTACGTCGGCGTCCTCGAACACCATCGAAGGATCAAATGTGTGTGTGTGTGTGTGTGTCTCTCTCTGTGTCTCTGTCTCTCCCTCGGCTCCCTCTGCGTCTGCGTCTTTGTGTAGAAGCACTTCTCGTCCGCTCCTTTGTCTCCCTCGTCAACATCCATCACCTGACGTGGTGAATTACGTGCCCACCCGCACACACAGACCCGACGGCACACGGACACAGGCGGCCATGGAGCACCTTCCACTGAGGAGACCGTGAAGACGCGCTCTCGTCCCCCCTCTTCTCCCTCCGTCAGCATTTCTGCAGGGAGGTGGATGAGTCACCGGTGTGTGTCTCTCTTCTTTTTTTTTTTTTTAGGTTGCGTTTCATGTGTGTGCCTGTACATCACTACATGCTCTGGTGCCTGTGCGTGTCAACGTTACTATGAAGTGTGTGTGTATGAGGAAGGGTGTCCATCAGCGAGAGGAGAAGAAGACGAAGAAAGGGGGAGGCGGACACGATGCACACACATATTTCCTTCTCCGTCTCTCCCCTTTTTTTTTTCTTTCTTTCTCGTGCTTCTCTGTTGCCCACTGTCCGCGTCTCGATCTGCTGGACGAGACGGAGTACTACCCTGTAGCCCAACGCACTCATCTCTCAATGCGCTTTCACACACACGCACTCCTCTGCATCCTCGTCTGCGTCTCCCGTCGCGGCACGGATGGGCGGACGGCGAGAGACACACACACACACTCACACGTCCCCCTTACCATACTCTCCGTAGTGCCCCCCCCCCCCTTGCGTGAGCCGCCACTCGAAGCACGCAGACTCTGAATCGCTGGCTAGGAGTCCGGCGCTGCCTACACCCTGTCTTTACATGAACTGCGGCTCTGTCATCTCACGCCTTGCCTCTCCTTCTCTCTTCACACACACACACACCAGCAAAAAAAAAAAAAAAAAAAACAACAGATCACTCTCCTCTGTCTCTCATTGCTCTGTTTGTTGCATCCTTTTTTTTCTGCGTGGTCACGTACGTGCGCTCTCGTCGCTCCTTCGGCACTGTCGTCTTGTCGATTGCCTGTGCGCGCACTTCAACGCTCCGTCTTCCTCTCTCTCCCCGCTACTCACCCACACGTCTGCCACTGACGGTGGTGGAACAGCAGCAGCAGCAGCAGCAACAGCAGCAGCGCGGACGCAGAAGAAGGGTCAGGTATGTCGGCTCCACCGAGCTACAAGGATCTCGCCGATGTGGTGAACAACTACCTGACGAAGGGCAGTGAGGTTCGCGGGTGGCAGTTGGATGCGAAGGAGGACGGGGAGCCCAGGCGGCTGAGCGCGTTCCCGTTCGCCAATCCCAAGGCTGTTGGCGTGCACCTCACCTACCAGGCCCCCGAGTACCACACAACGCTCAAGTCCAAGGTGTCCGCCGCGTTCGCGTCGTGGCGGGAGTACCTCCCCACCATCATCTATCAGACGAAGATTCACAACACGGCCGAGAAGATCGAGGTGGACACGGCAGCCGGCTCTGTGAAGGTGACGGCCAAGAACGCCGTCCTCAACGCGAGCTGCAAGACGGCACCGCTCGACGGCTTCACGGCCGACGCGAGCGC
Organism: Novymonas esmeraldas; assembly: GCA_019188245.1. Classification (NCBI taxonomy): domain Eukaryota; phylum Euglenozoa; class Kinetoplastea; order Trypanosomatida; family Trypanosomatidae; genus Novymonas; species Novymonas esmeraldas. Next base: position 2,830 of record JAECZO010000030.1, on the reverse strand, counting down.
CACCACGCGTCTCTCCGATCAGGTGTACGCCGGGGCCTCGCTACAGTACGACCCGAAGCGCAGCGGCGTCCGCGACTTCACCGCGATTGTGGTGCGCTACGCCTGCACAAACGTAGGCAAGGGCGACCTGCTCGGCCAGTACAGCTTGAAGAACGGCTTCGCCGTGCACATGCGCATTCCCCTCCACACCTATCTGGACGCCGCCATCGCAGCGGAGCAGCGACGCTTCATCGCTGGCGTGCAGGCCCGCTCGCCGTGTGGGGCACGCCTCATGCTTAACGCCAACGTATCTGATGGCACCTACACGATGACGGCGATTCGCAACATGAACGACATGTGGAGGGTCACAGCAACCGTCACGGCCCCGTTTGATCGTACGGAGAGCGGCGCGGCGCCGCGGTTCGGTCTCAAGTTCACCCACATGGACGCCACAGACTGAGCGGCTCTGAATGGCGCGCTGTCTTGGATGCCACACACAAGGTGTGTGTTTTTTTTTTCGTTGTTGTTGATGATGGCATGGGTGTGCGTGTGTGTGTGTGTGTATGTGTGTGTGTGTATGTGTGTGTGTGTGTGTGCGTCTATTGTCTGTCTGTGAGTGTGTCTCTGCGCGTGTCCTTGTCTACCTCCCCCACACAGCTCGTGAATGCACGAGTACTTCCTCATGAGCAGTTGCCTGCGATGTGCATCCGGTGCACTCCCACAACGCCTCCAAAACACACACACGTCGGCGATGACACAGAGGGGATACGCCGTGGTTCCATCTCTCTCGCGATCATCATCACCTTGCAAAAAGAAAAAAAAAAAAGGTGCGCTGCTCTCTTTTTTTCTTGCCTCTCCTGACCGCACGCTCCAGGTGCGTCCACGATATGGAGCAAGGCTCCTTTCCAGTGTGTCATGTCCACCCTCTCGGAAGGAGGTGAGTTCGCTTGCGAGGCTTCCACAGCTCGCTGTGACCAAGCATCCACTCTGTGTTTGTGTGTATGTGTGTGTGTGTGTGTTGGTGTGTGCGCAACGTCTACTTTCACTGCTCCTCTTCTTCTTCCTCCGTGGCGTGGGCGTGAGTGCCGCCATTGCATCTTCAAGGCGGTTCTGCCGCTTGCCTTGCTCAGGCATCTGCGCCTGTGCTTCCGCGTGCCTGCGCGCCGCAGCCGATTCAGGACTGTACATCACTGGCGACGTGATCGCGTGGCAGCTCCAAGAGACACGAAGCACAGAGCAACAATAAGACAACAAGAGGAAAGGTATAAAAAACACACACAAAGAGGCCTCCCGCTGGCATCCACGTGATTTTGACGGCCTCGTTCCATTGTGTGTACATGTGCGTGTGTGTTAGTGTGTGTGGGTCGGCTGCACTCATGTCAGCGCCGCGTCACGTGTTCCCATCACTCTCAGTGGGGGTCTCCAACGGCGCTACCGTTGACCAAGCCCGCCCTGGCGGTCGCGTCGGCAGCGCCTTCGCCGACCCCTTCCTCTTCCCGGACACACGGCCGACGCCGCAGACAGGGGCGGCGGTTCACTTTGCTGATGTCGGCTCCAGTGGCGGCGGCGGTGGCGTGGCTGAGACTGTCAGTCGTGCCGAGTACGACCGTGTGGTGGCGAACGAGCGGGCTCTCGCGGCCAACGTGGAGACTCTGAAGGCGCTCGCTCTGCATCTCGCGGCACAACTCCGTCAGGCAAACGAGGAGGTGCGTCTGCTGCAGCAGTCCAACAAGCCGCCGGGGCGTCCGTCGCCTCACTTCAACCTCGACACCGCAGCGGCGCAGACAGGCGCCGTCGCCGGCGGCGGTGCTCCTACACTTGCCACCTCCGACACCAGCTGGAGCGTCCTCGCCGATGCCCTCGATCGAAAGGAGGCAGTTGTGGCCTCTTTGCAGCAGCAGCTGACAGAAAATGAGTCGCACTTCCGCGATACTCTCGAGAGCGCACTCAAGCAGAAGAACACGCTCATCGCCACGCTCGCTCTGCAGCTCGACGACGCGCGGATGCACCAACGACAACGCCAGAGGCACAACAGATAGCGCTGTGCTCTCTCCTTCTCAGTTTGTGTGCGAAGGAGGCGGCGCTGTGGGACATTCGTCCTCCCTTGGTCGACTCGACGTGAGTGTGCGCACATTTTTGCGACCCACAGCGCTGTTGTTGTCGTTTGCTCTTTCTGTTCCTCTGCTGCATACTACTCCGCGCCACCGCTTCCGAGTCGTTTCACTCGTTGTCTCGTTCACTGGATCACCAGCGGAGAGAGGCGAGAGGCGAGAGGTGGAGCAGAATCTGCAAAGGTCTACCTCGCACACTCCTGATCACCCACACCGATACGCACGCACACCTCTCTCTCTGTTTCTCTGACTCTGTGCTCGAGTGTTACGGCGCAAGAAAGGAGTTGTGCTGTGTGTGTTTGTGTGGACCTACATGTGCTATACAAGAATCAATGGTCCTTCTCTGAGCAAGCGTCGTCCTCTCGACTGTCCTTTCAACGCGACTCTTCTCCCGCCTCTCCTCTCCTCTCCCCTCCACCACTGCCCTCGTCCCTGTCTATCCGGGAACACACACACACACACACACACACACACACACACGTCTCCTGCTGCACTTCTTGCCGCGTTTCGCTCTCTCTGTCTCTCCAACTTTCTCACTGCAACTGCTGCACCGCAGTCTTCACGACCCGCTCTCGCACCCCCACTCCCCTCTCTCTCCCCTCTCTCTTCCCTCCCCCTCCCCCGACTCGCCACCATGTCCGCTGTGGAGTCCGGCTCGAAGGTTCTCCGGATGAAGGAGAGCGACGCGCAGAAGCTGCTCGCGATGCGCTGCCACATCGGCACGCGCAACCAGAGCAGCG